>CAXDIT010000109.1:0-125450 GCA_963989405.1 Trypoxylon attenuatum | reverse complement strand
AAAACGTGTAGGACCGTTTGTACGAGTGGCAGTTGCGTTTATATCCTGTAATCGGATATACGGGCTCCAAGGAATACCGCGACATAGAAGCGTCCAGGCGTCATGCTCGCGCACCTAACCCGTGTAGTATGATGCAAACAGACGGATTCTACCGTAATAAAACGTGTTGGACCGTTTGTACGAGTGGCAGTTGCGTTTATATCCTGTAATCGGATATATGAGCTCCCAGGCGTATCGCGGCATAGAAGCGTCCAGGCGTCACGCTCGCGCACATAACCCGGGTAGTTTGATGCAAAGAGACGGATTCTACCGTAATACAATGCGTAGGGCCGTTTGTACGAGTGGCAGTTGCGTGTATATCCTGTAATCGAATATATGGGCTCCCAGGAATATCGCGACATAGAAGCGTCCAGGCGTCATGCTCGCGCACGTAACCCGTGTAGTTTGATGCAAACAGACGGATTCCACCGTAATGAAACGTGTAGGACCGTTTGTACGAGTGGCAGTTGCGTCTGTATCCTGTAATCGGATATACGGGCTCCAAGGAATACCGCGACATAGAAGCGTGCAGGCGTCATGCTCGCGCACATAGCCCGTGTAGTTTGATGCAAACAGACGGATTCTACCGTAATAAAACGTGTAGGACCGTTTGTACGAGTGGCAGTTGCGTTTATATCCTGTAATCGGATATACAGGCTCCAAGGAATATCGCGACATAGAAGCGTCCAGGCGTCATGCTCGCGCACCTAACCCGTGTAGTATGATGCAAACAGACGGATTCTACCGTAATACACGGTGTAGGAATGTTTGTACGAGTGGCAGTTGCGTTTATATCCTGTAATCGGATATATGGGCTCCCAGGCATATCGCGACATAGAAGCGTCCAGGCGTCATGCTCGCGCACCTAACCCGTGTAGTTTGATGCAAACAGACGGATTCTACCGTAATACAACGTGTAGGACCGTTTGTACGAGTGGCAGTTGCGTTTATATCCTGAAATCGGATATATAGGCTCCCAGGCATATCGCGACATAGAAGCGTCCAGGCGTCATGCTCGCGCACGTAACCCGTGTAGTTTCATGCAAACAGACGGATTCTAACGTAATACAACGTGTAGGACCGTTTGTACGAGTGGCAGTTGCGTTTATATCCTGAAATCGGATATATGGGCTCCCAGGCATATCGCGACATAGAAGCGTCCAGGCGTCATGCTCGCGCACATAACCCGTGTACTTTGATGCAAAGAGACGGATTCCACCGTAATGAAACGTGTAGGACCGTTTGTACGAGTGGCAGTTGCGTTTATATCCTGTAATCGGATATACGGGCTCCAAGGAATACCGCGACATAGAAGCGTCCAGGCGTCATGCTCGCGCCCCTAACCCGTGTAGTTTGATGCAAACAGACGGATTCTACCGTAATAAAACGTGTAGGACCGTTTGTACGAGTGGCAGTTGCGTTTATATCCTGTAATCGGATATATCGGCTCCCAGGCATATCGCGACATAGAAGCGTCCAGGCGTCATGCTCGCGCCCCTAACCCGTGTAGTTTGATGCACACAGACGGATTCTACCGTAATACACGGTGTAGGACCGTTTGTACGAGTGGCAGTTGCGTTTATATCCTGTAATCGGACATATGAGCTCCCAGGCGTATCGCAGCATAGAAGCGTCCAGGCGTCATGCTCGCGCACATAACCCGTGGAGTTTGATGCAAACAGACGGATTCTACCGTAATACAACGCGTAGGGCCGTTTGTACGAGTGGCAGTTGCGTGTATATCCTGTAATCGAATATATGGGCTCCCAGGAATATCGCGACATAGACGCGTCCAGGCGTCATGCTCGCGCACGTAACCCGTGTAGTTTGATGCAAACAGACGGATTCCACCGTAATGAAACGTGTAGGACCGTTTGTACGAGTATCAGTTGCGTTTATATCCTGTAATCGGATATACGGGCTCCAAGGAATACTTCGACATAGAAGCGTCCAGGCGTCATGCTCGCGCACCTAACCCGTGTAGTTTGATGCAAACAGACGGATTCTGCCGCAATACACGGTGTAGGACCGGTTGTACGAGTGGCAGTTGCGTTTATATCCTGTAATCGGATATATGGGCTCCCAGGCATATCGCGACATAGAAGCGCCCAGGCGTCATGCTGGCGCATGTAACCCGTGTAGTTTGATGCAAACAGACGGATTCTACCGTAATACACGGTGTAGGACCGTTTGTACGAGTGGCAGTTGCGTTTATATCCTGTAATCGGATATATGGGCTCCCAGGCATATCGCGACATAGAAGCGCCCAGGCGTCATGCTGGCGCATGTAACCCGTGTAGTTTGATGCAAACAGACGGATTCTATCGTAATACAACGTGTAGAACCGTTTGTACGAGTGGCTGTTGCGTTTATATCCTGTAATCGGACATATGAGCTCCCAGGCGTATCGCAGCATAGAAGCGTCCAGGCGTCATGCTCGCGCACATAACCCGTGTAGTTTGATGCAAACAGACGGATTCTACCGTAATACAACGCGTAGGGCCGTTTGTACGAGTGGCAGTTGCGTGTATATCCTGTAATCGAATATATGGGCTCCCAGGAATATCGCGACATAGACGCGTCCAGGCGTCATCCTCGCGCACGTAACCCGTGTAGTTTGATGCAAACAGACGGATTCCACCGTAATGAAACGTGTAGGACCGTTTGTACGAGTGGCAGTTGCGTTTATATCCTGTAATCGGATATACGGGCTCCAAGGAATACTTCGACATAGAAGCGTCCAGGCGTCATGCTCGCGCACCTAACCCGTGTAGTTTGATGCAAACAGACGGATTCTGCCGCAATACACGGTGTAGGACCGTTTGTACGAGTGGCAGTTGCGTTTATATCCTGTAATCGGATATATGGGCTCCCAGGCATATCGCGACATAGAAGCGCCCAGGCGTCATGCTGGCGCATGTAACCCGTGTAGTTTGATGCAAACAGACGGATTCTACCGTAATACACGGTGTAGGACCGTTTGTACGAGTGGCAGTTGCGTTTATATCCTGTAATCGGATATATCGGCGCCCAGGCATATCGCGACATAGAAGCGCCCAGGCGTCATGCTGGCGCATGTAACCCGTGTAGTTTGATGCAAACAGACGGATTCTACAGCAATACAACGTGTAGGACCGTCTGTACGAGTTTCAGTTGCGTTTATATCCTGTAATCGGATATATGGGCTCCCAGGCATATCGCGACATAGAAGCGCCCAGGCGTCATGCTGGCGCATGTAACCCGTGTAGTTTGATGCAAACAGACGGATTCTACAGCAATACAACGTGTAGGACCGTCTGTACGAGTTTCAGTTGCGTTTATATCCTGTAATCGGATATATGGGCTCCCAGGCATATCGCGACATAGAAGCGCCCAGGCGTCATGCTGGCGCATGTAACCCGTGTAGTTTGATGCAAACAGACGGATTCCACCGTAATAAAACGTGTAGGACCGTTTGTACGAGTGGCAGTTGCGTTTATATCCTGTAATCGGATATACGGGCTCCAAGGAATATCGCGACATAGAAGCGTCCAGGCGTTATGCTCGCGCACCTAACCCGTGTAGTATGATGCAAACAGACGGATTCTACCGTAATACACGGTGTAGGACCGTTTGTACGAGTGGCAGTTGCGTTTATATCCTGTAATCGGATATACGGGCTCCAAGGTATACCGCGACATAGAAGCGTCCAGGCGTCATGCTCGCGCCCCTAACCCGTGTAGTTTGATGCAAACAGACGGATTCTACCGTAATAGAACGTGTAGGGCCGTTTGTACGAGTGGCAGTTGCGTTTATATCCTGTAATCGGATATACAGGCTCCAAGGAATATCGCGACATAGAAGCGTCCAGGCGTCATGCTCGCGCACCTAACCCGTGTAGTATGATGCAAACAGACGGATTCTACCGTAATACACGGTGTAGGACCGTTTGTACGAGTGGCAGTTGCGTTTATATCCTGTAATCGGATATATGGGCTCCCAGGCATATCGCGACATAGAAGCGCCCAGGCGTCATGCTGGCGCATGTAACCCGTGTAGCTTCATGCAAACAGACGGATTCTAACGTAATAAAACGTGTAGGACCGTTTGTACGAGTGGCAGTTGCGTTTATATCCTGTAATCGGATATACGGGCTCCAAGGAATACCGCGACATAGAAGCGTCCAGGCGTCATGCTCGCGCACCTAACCCGTGTAGTATGATGCAAACAGACGGATTCTACCGTAATAAAACGTGTTGGACCGTTTGTACGAGTGGCAGTTGCGTTTATATCCTGTAATCGGATATATGAGCTCCCAGGCGTATCGCGGCATAGAAGCGTCCAGGCGTCACGCTCGCGCACATAACCCGGGTAGTTTGATGCAAAGAGACGGATTCTACCGTAATACAATGCGTAGGGCCGTTTGTACGAGTGGCAGTTGCGTGTATATCCTGTAATCGAATATATGGGCTCCCAGGAATATCGCGACATAGAAGCGTCCAGGCGTCATGCTCGCGCACGTAACCCGTGTAGTTTGATGCAAACAGACGGATTCCACCGTAATGAAACGTGTAGGACCGTTTGTACGAGTGGCAGTTGCGTCTGTATCCTGTAATCGGATATACGGGCTCCAAGGAATACCGCGACATAGAAGCGTGCAGGCGTCATGCTCGCGCACATAGCCCGTGTAGTTTGATGCAAACAGACGGATTCTACCGTAATAAAACGTGTAGGACCGTTTGTACGAGTGGCAGTTGCGTTTATATCCTGTAATCGGATATACAGGCTCCAAGGAATATCGCGACATAGAAGCGTCCAGGCGTCATGCTCGCGCACCTAACCCGTGTAGTATGATGCAAACAGACGGATTCTACCGTAATACACGGTGTAGGAATGTTTGTACGAGTGGCAGTTGCGTTTATATCCTGTAATCGGATATATGGGCTCCCAGGCATATCGCGACATAGAAGCGTCCAGGCGTCATGCTCGCGCACCTAACCCGTGTAGTTTGATGCAAACAGACGGATTCTACCGTAATACAACGTGTAGGACCGTTTGTACGAGTGGCAGTTGCGTTTATATCCTGAAATCGGATATATAGGCTCCCAGGCATATCGCGACATAGAAGCGTCCAGGCGTCATGCTCGCGCACGTAACCCGTGTAGTTTCATGCAAACAGACGGATTCTAACGTAATACAACGTGTAGGACCGTTTGTACGAGTGGCAGTTGCGTTTATATCCTGTAATCGGATATACGGGCTCCAAGGAATACCGCGACATAGAAGCGTCCAGGCGTCATGCTCGCGCCCCTAACCCGTGTAGTTTGATGCAAACAGACGGATTCTACCGTAATAAAACGTGTAGGACCGTTTGTACGAGTGGCAGTTGCGTTTATATCCTGTAATCGGATATATCGGCTCCCAGGCATATCGCGACATAGAAGCGTCCAGGCGTCATGCTCGCGCCCCTAACCCGTGTAGTTTGATGCACACAGACGGATTCTACCGTAATACACGGTGTAGGACCGTTTGTACGAGTGGCAGTTGCGTTTATATCCTGTAATCGGACATATGAGCTCCCAGGCGTATCGCAGCATAGAAGCGTCCAGGCGTCATGCTCGCGCACATAACCCGTGGAGTTTGATGCAAACAGACGGATTCTACCGTAATACAACGCGTAGGGCCGTTTGTACGAGTGGCAGTTGCGTGTATATCCTGTAATCGAATATATGGGCTCCCAGGAATATCGCGACATAGACGCGTCCAGGCGTCATGCTCGCGCACGTAACCCGTGTAGTTTGATGCAAACAGACGGATTCCACCGTAATGAAACGTGTAGGACCGTTTGTACGAGTATCAGTTGCGTTTATATCCTGTAATCGGATATACGGGCTCCAAGGAATACTTCGACATAGAAGCGTCCAGGCGTCATGCTCGCGCACCTAACCCGTGTAGTTTGATGCAAACAGACGGATTCTGCCGCAATACACGGTGTAGGACCGGTTGTACGAGTGGCAGTTGCGTTTATATCCTGTAATCGGATATATGGGCTCCCAGGCATATCGCGACATAGAAGCGCCCAGGCGTCATGCTGGCGCATGTAACCCGTGTAGTTTGATGCAAACAGACGGATTCTACCGTAATACACGGTGTAGGACCGTTTGTACGAGTGGCAGTTGCGTTTATATCCTGTAATCGGATATATGGGCTCCCAGGCATATCGCGACATAGAAGCGCCCAGGCGTCATGCTGGCGCATGTAACCCGTGTAGTTTGATGCAAACAGACGGATTCTATCGTAATACAACGTGTAGAACCGTTTGTACGAGTGGCTGTTGCGTTTATATCCTGTAATCGGACATATGAGCTCCCAGGCGTATCGCAGCATAGAAGCGTCCAGGCGTCATGCTCGCGCACATAACCCGTGTAGTTTGATGCAAACAGACGGATTCTACCGTAATACAACGCGTAGGGCCGTTTGTACGAGTGGCAGTTGCGTGTATATCCTGTAATCGAATATATGGGCTCCCAGGAATATCGCGACATAGACGCGTCCAGGCGTCATCCTCGCGCACGTAACCCGTGTAGTTTGATGCAAACAGACGGATTCCACCGTAATGAAACGTGTAGGACCGTTTGTACGAGTGGCAGTTGCGTTTATATCCTGTAATCGGATATACGGGCTCCAAGGAATACTTCGACATAGAAGCGTCCAGGCGTCATGCTCGCGCACCTAACCCGTGTAGTTTGATGCAAACAGACGGATTCTGCCGCAATACACGGTGTAGGACCGTTTGTACGAGTGGCAGTTGCGTTTATATCCTGTAATCGGATATATGGGCTCCCAGGCATATCGCGACATAGAAGCGCCCAGGCGTCATGCTGGCGCATGTAACCCGTGTAGTTTGATGCAAACAGACGGATTCTACCGTAATACACGGTGTAGGACCGTTTGTACGAGTGGCAGTTGCGTTTATATCCTGTAATCGGATATATCGGCGCCCAGGCATATCGCGACATAGAAGCGCCCAGGCGTCATGCTGGCGCATGTAACCCGTGTAGTTTGATGCAAACAGACGGATTCTACAGCAATACAACGTGTAGGACCGTCTGTACGAGTTTCAGTTGCGTTTATATCCTGTAATCGGATATATGGGCTCCCAGGCATATCGCGACATAGAAGCGCCCAGGCGTCATGCTGGCGCATGTAACCCGTGTAGTTTGATGCAAACAGACGGATTCTACAGCAATACAACGTGTAGGACCGTCTGTACGAGTGGCAGTTGTGTTTATATCCTGTAATCGGATATATTGGCTCCCAGGCATATCGCGACGTAGAAGCGTCCAGGCGTCACGCTCGCGCACCTAGCCCGTGTAGTTTGATGCAAACAGACGGATTCTATCGTAATACAACGTGTAGAACCGTTTGTACGAGTGGCTGTTGCGTTTATATCCTGTAATCGGACATATGAGCTCCCAGGCGTATCGCGGCATAGAAGCGTCCAGGCGTCATGCTCGCGCACATAACCCGTGTAGTTTGATGCAAACAGACGGATTCTACCGTAATACAACGCGTAGGGCCGTTTGTACGAGTGGCAGTTGCGTGTATATCCTGTAATCGAATATATGGGCTCCCAGGAATATCGCGACATAGAAGCGTCCAGGCGTCATGCTCGCGCACGTAACCCGTGTAGTTTGATGCAAACAGACGGATTCCACCGTAATGAAACGTGTAGGACCGTTTGTACGAGTGGCAGTTGCGTCTATATCCTGTAATCGGATATACGGGCTCCAAGGAATACCGCGACATAGAAGCGTCCAGGCGTCATGCTCGCGCACCTAACCCGTGTAGTTTGATGCAAACAGACGGATTCTACCGTAATACAACGTGTAGGACCGTTTGTACGAGTGGCAGTTGCGTTTATATCCTGTAATCGGATATACAGGCTCCAAGGAATATCGCGACATAGAAGCGTCCAGGCGTCATGCTCGCGCACCTAACCCGTGTAGTATGATGAAAACAGACGGATTCTACCGTAATACAACGTGTAGGACCGTTTGTACGAGTGGCAGTTGCGTTTATATCCTGAAATCGGATATATGGGCTCCCAGGCATATCGCGACATAGAAGAGTCCAGGCGTCATGCTCGCGCACCTAACCCGTGTAGTTTGATGCAAACAGACGGATTCTACCGTAATACACGGTGTAGGACCGTTTGTACGAGTGGCAGTTGCGTTTATATCCTGTAATCGGATATATGGGCTCCCAGGCATATCGCGACATAGAAGCGTCCAGGCGTCACGCTCGCGCACCTAACCCGTATAGTTTGATGCAAACAGACGGATTCTACTGTAATACAACGTGCAGGACCGTTTGTACGAGTGGCAGTTGCGTTTATATCCTGTAATCGGATATACAGGCTCCAAGGAATATCGCGACATAGAAGCGTCCAGGCGTCATGCTCGCGCACCTAACCCGTGTAGTATGATGCAAACAGACGGATACTACCGTAATACACGGTGTAGGACCGTTTGTACGAGTGGCAGTTGCGTTTATATCCTGTAATCGGATATATAGGCTCCCAGGCATATCGCGCCGTAGAAGCGTCCAGGCGTCACGCTCGCGCACCTAGCCCGTGTAGTTTGATGCAAACAGACGGATTCTATCGTAATACAACGTGTAGAACCGTTTGTACGAGTGGCAGTTGCGTGTATATCCTGTAATCGAATATATGGGCTCCCAGGAATATCGCGACATAGAAGCGTCCAGGCGTCATGCTCGCGCACGTAACCCGTGTAGTTTGATGCAAACAGACGGATTCCACCGTAATGAAACGTGTAGGACCGTTTGTACGAGTGGCAGTTGCGCTTATATCCTGTAATCGGATATACGGGCTCCAAGGAATACCGCGACATAGAAGCGTCCAGGCGTCATGCTCGCGCACCTAACCCGTGTAGTTTGATGCAAACAGACGGATTCTGCCGTAATACACGGTGTAGGACCGTTTGTACGAGTGGCAGTTGCGTTTATATCCTGTAATCGGATATATGGGCTCCCAGGCATATCGCGACATAGAAGCGCCCAGGCGTCATGCTGGCGCATGTAACCCGTGTAGTTTGATGCAAACAGACGGATTCTACAGCAAAACAACGTGTAGGACCGTCTGTACGAGTGGCAGTTGCGTTTATATCCTGTAATCGGATATATGGGCTCCCAGGCATATCGCGACATAGAAGCGCCCAGGCGTCATGCTGGCGCATGTAACCCGTGTAGTTTGATGCAAACAGACGGATTCTACAGCAATACAACGTGTAGGACCGTCTGTACGAGTGGCAGTTGCGTTTATATCCTGTAATCGGATATATTGGCTCCCAGGCATATCGCGACGTAGAAGCGTCCAGGCGTCACGCTCGCGCACCTAGCCCGTGTAGTTTGATGCAAACAGACGGATTCCACCGTAATGAAACGTGTAGGACCGTTTGTACGAGTGGCAGTTGCGCTTATATCCTGTAATCGGATATACGGGCTCCAAGGAATACCGCGACATAGAAGCGTCCAGGCGTCATGCTCGCGCACCTAACCCGTGTAGTTTGATGCAAACAGACGGATTCTGCCGTAATACACGGTGTAGGACCGTTTGTACGAGTGGCAGTTGCGTTTATATCCTGTAATCGGATATATGGGCTCCCAGGCATATCGCGACATAGAAGCGCCCAGGCGTCATGCTGGCGCATGTAACCCGTGTAGTTTGATGCAAACAGACGGATTCTACAGCAAAACAACGTGTAGGACCGTCTGTACGAGTGGCAGTTGCGTTTATATCCTGTAATCGGATATATGGGCTCCCAGGCATATCGCGACATAGAAGCGCCCAGGCGTCATGCTGGCGCATGTAACCCGTGTAGTTTGATGCAAACAGACGGATTCTACAGCAATACAACGTGTAGGACCGTCTGTACGAGTGGCAGTTGCGTTTATATCCTGTAATCGGATATATTGGCTCCCAGGCATATCGCGACGTAGAAGCGTCCAGGCGTCACGCTCGCGCACCTAGCCCGTGTAGTTTGATGCAAACAGACGGATTCTATCGTAATACAACGTGTAGAACCGTTTGTACGAGTGGCTGTTGCGTTTATATCCTGTAATCGGACATATGAGCTCCCAGGCGTATCGCGGCATAGAAGCGTCCAGGCGTCATGCTCGCGCACATAACCCGTGTAGTTTGATGCAAACAGACGGATTCTACCGTAATACAACGCGTAGGGCCGTTTGTACGAGTGGCAGTTGCGTGTATATCCTGTAATCGAATATATGGGCTCCCAGGAATATCGCGACATAGAAGCGTCCAGGCGTCATGCTCGCGCACGTAACCCGTGTAGTTTGATGCAAACAGACGGATTCCACCGTAATGAAACGTGTAGGACCGTTTGTACGAGTGGCAGTTGCGTCTATATCCTGTAATCGGATATACGGGCTCCAAGGAATACCGCGACATAGAAGCGTCCAGGCGTCAATCTCGCGCACCTAACCCGTGTAGTTTGATGCAAACAGACGGATTCTACCGTAATACAACGTGTAGGACCGTTTGTACGAGTGGCAGTTGCGTTTATATTCTGTAATCGGATATACAGGCTCCAAGGAATATCGCGACATAGAAGCGTCCAGGCGTCATGCTCGCGCACCTAACCCGTGTAGTATGATGAAAACAGACGGATTCTACCGTAATACAACGTGTAGGACCGTTTGTACGAGTGGCAGTTGCGTTTATATCCTGAAATCGGATATATGGGCTCCCAGGCATATCGCGACATAGAAGAGTCCAGGCGTCATGCTCGCGCACCTAACCCGTGTAGTTTGATGCAAACAGACGGATTCTACCGTAATACACGGTGTAGGACCGTTTGTACGAGTGGCAGTTGCGTTTATATCCTGTAATCGGATATATGGGCTCCCAGGCATATCGCGACATAGAAGCGTCCAGGCGTCACGCTCGCGCACCTAACCCGTATAGTTTGATGCAAACAGACGGATTCTACTGTAATACAACGTGCAGGACCGTTTGTACGAGTGGCAGTTGCGTTTATATCCTGTAATCGGATATACAGGCTCCAAGGAATATCGCGACATAGAAGCGTCCAGGCGTCATGCTCGCGCACCTAACCCGTGTAGTATGATGCAAACAGACGGATACTACCGTAATACACGGTGTAGGACCGTTTGTACGAGTGGCAGTTGCGTTTATATCCTGTAATCGGATATATAGGCTCCCAGGCATATCGCGCCGTAGAAGCGTCCAGGCGTCACGCTCGCGCACCTAGCCCGTGTAGTTTGATGCAAACAGACGGATTCTATCGTAATACAACGTGTAGAACCGTTTGTACGAGTGGCAGTTGCGTGTATATCCTGTAATCGAATATATGGGCTCCCAGGAATATCGCGACATAGAAGCGTCCAGGCGTCATGCTCGCGCACGTAACCCGTGTAGTTTGATGCAAACAGACGGATTCCACCGTAATGAAACGTGTAGGACCGTTTGTACGAGTGGCAGTTGCGCTTATATCCTGTAATCGAATATATGGGCTCCCAGGAATATCGCGACATAGAAGCGTCCAGGCGTCATGCTCGCGCACGTAACCCGTGTAGTTTGATGCAAACAGACGGATTCCACCGTAATGAAACGTGTAGGACCGTTTGTACGAGTGGCAGTTGCGTCTATATCCTGTAATCGGATATACGGGCTCCAAGGAATACCGCGACATAGAAGCGTCCAGGCGTCATGCTCGCGCATCTAACCCGTGTAGTTTGATGCAAACAGACGGATTCTACCGTAATACAACGTGTAGGACCGTTTGTACGAGTGGCAGTTGCGTTTATATCCTGTAATCGGATATACAGGCTCCAAGGAATATCGCGACATAGAAGCGTCCAGGCGTCATGCTCGTGCACCTAACCCGTGTAGTACGATGCAAACAGACGGATTCTACCGTAATACACCTTGTAGGACCGTTTGTACGAGTGGCGGTTGCGTTTATATCCTGTAATCGGATATATGGGCTCCCAGGCATATCGCGACATAGAAGCGTCCAGGCGTCATGCTCGCGCACGTAACCCGTGTAGTTTCATGCAAACAGACGGATTCTACCGTAATACAACGCGTAGGGCCGTTTGTACGAGTGGCAGTTGCGTGTATATCCTGTAATCGAATATATGGGCTCCCAGGAATATCGCGACATAGAAGCGTCCAGGCGTCATGCTCGCGCACGTAACCCGTGTAGTTTGATGCAAACAGACGGATTCCACCGTAATGAAACGTGTAGGACCGTTTGTACGAGTGGCAGTTGCGTCTATATCCTGTAATCGGATATACAGGCTCCAAGGAATATCGCGACATAGAAGCGTCCAGGCGTCATGCTCGCGCACCTAACCCGTGTAGTATGATGCAAACAGACGGATTCTACCGTAATACACGGTGTAGGACCGTTTGTACGAGTGGCAGTTGCGTTTATATCCTGTAATCGGATATACGGGCTCCAAGGAATACCGCGACATAGAAGCGTCCAGGCGTCATGCTCGCGCACGTAACCCGTGTAGTTTGATGCAAACAGACGGATTCCACCGTAATGAAACGTGTAGGACCGTTTGTACGAGTGGCAGTTGCGTTTATATCCTGTAATCGGATATACGGGCTCCAAGGAATACCGCGACATAGAAGCGTCCAGGCGTCATGCTCGCGCACCTAACCCGTGTAGTTTGATGCAAACAGACGGATTCTGCCGCAATACACGGTGTAGGACCGTTTGTACGAGTGGCAGTTGCGTTTATATCCTGTAATCGGATATATGGGCTCCCAGGCATATCGCGACATAGAAGCGCCCAGGCGTCATGCTGGCGCATGTAACCCGTGTAGTTTGATGCAAACAGACGGATTCTACCGCAATACACGGTGTAGGACCGTTTGTACGAGTGGCAGTTGCGTTTATATCCTGTAATCGGATATACGGGCTCCCAGGCATATCGCGACATAGAAGCCTCCAGGCCTCTTGCTCGCGCATGTAACCCGTGTAGTTTCATGCAAGCAGACAGATTCTAACGTAATACAACGTGTAGGACCGTTTGTACGAGTGGCAGTTGCGTTTATATCCTGTAATCGGATATATGGGCTCCCAGGCATATCGCGACATAGAAGCTTCCAGGCCTAATGCTCGCGCACGTAACCCGTGTAGTTTCAAGCAAAAAGACGGATTCTGCAGCAATACAACGTGTAGGACCGTTTGTACGAGTGGCAGTTGCGTTTATATCCTGTAACAGGATATATTGGCTCCCGGGCATATCGCGACGTAGAAGCGTCCAGGCGTCACGCTCGCGCACCTAGCCCGTGTAGTTTGATGCAAACAGTCAGATTCTACCGTATTACAACGTGTGGGACCGCTTGTACGAGTGGCAGTTGCGCTTAAATCCTGTAATCGGATATATGAGCTCCCAAGTATATCGCGACGTAGAAGCGCCCAGGCGTCATGCTCGTTCACGTAACCCGTGTAGTTTAATGCAAACAGACGGATTCTACCGCAATACAACGTGTGGGACCGTTAGTACGAGTGGCAGTTGCGTTTAAATCCTGTAATCGGATACATGGGTTCACAGGCATATCGCGACACAGAAGCGCCCAGGCGTCATGCTCGCGCACGTATTCAGTGTTGTTTGATACAAACAGTCGGATTCTAGCGCAATACAACGTGCGGGACCGTTTGTACGAGTGGCAGTTGCGTTTAAATCCTGTAATCGGATATATGGGCTCCCAGGCATATCGCGACATAGAAGCGTCCAGGCGTCACGCTCGCGCCCCTAGCCCGTGTAGTTTGATGCAAACAGACGGAATCTACCGTAATAGAACGTGTGGGACCGCTTGTACGAGTGGCAGTTGCGTTTAAATCCTGTAATCGGATATATGGGCTCCCAGGCATATCGCTACATAGAAGCGCCCAGGCGTCATGCGAGCGCACGTAACCCGTGTAGTTTGATGCAAACAGTCGGATACTACCGTAACACAACCTGTGGGACCGCTAGTACGAGTGGCAGTTGCGTATAAATCCTGTAATCGGATGTATGGGCTCCCAGGCATATCGCTACATAGAAGCGCCCAGGCGTAATGCGCGCGCACGTAACCCGTGTAGTTTGATGCAAGCAGTCGGATTCTACCGTATTACAACGTGTGGGACCGCTTGTACGAGTGGCAGTTGCGCTTAAATCCTGTAATCGGATATATGAGCTCCCAAGTATATCGCGACGTAGAAGCGCCCAGGCGTCATGCTCGTTCACGTAACCCGTGTAGTATAATGCAAACAGACGGATTCTACCGCAATACAACGTGTGGGACCGTTAGTACGAGTGGCAGTTGCGTTTAAATCCTGTAATCGGATACATGGGTTCACAGGCATATCGCGACACAGAAGCGCCCAGGCGTCATGCTCGCGCACGTATTCAGTGTTGTTTGATACAAACAGTCGGATTCTAGCGCAATACAACGTGCGGGACCGTTTGTACGAGTGGCAGTTGCGTTTAAATCCTGTAATCGGATATATGGGCTCCCAGGCATATCGCGACATAGAAGCGTCCAGGCGTCACGCTCGCGCACCTAGCCCGTGTAGTTTGATGCAAACAGTCAGATTCTACCGTATTACCACGTGTGGGACCGCTTGTACGAGTGGCAGTTGCGCTTAAATCCTGTAATCGGATATATGAGCCCCCAAGTATATCGCGACATAGAAGCGCCCAGGCGTAATGCGCGCGCACGTAACCCGTGTAGTATGATGCAAACAGTCGGATTCTATCGTAATACAACGTGTGGGACTGCTTGTACGAGTGGCAGTTGCGTTTATATCCTGTAATCGGATACATGAGCTCCCAAGTATATCGCGACGTAGAAGCGCCCAGGCGTCATGCTCGTTCACGTAACCCGTGTAGTTTAATGCAAACAGACGGATTCTACCGCAATACAACGTGTGGGACCATTAGTACAAGTGGCAGTTGCGTTTATATCCTGTAATCGGATATATGGGCTCCCAGGCATATCGCGACATAGAAGCGTCCAGGCCTCATGCTCGCGCACGTAACCCGTGTAGTTTCATGCAAACAGACGGATTCTACCGTAACACAATGTGTAGGACCGTTTGTACGAGTGGCAGTTGCGTTTATATCCTGTAATCGGATATACAGGCTCCAAGGAATATCGCGACATAGACGCGTCCAGGCGTCATGCTCGCGCACCTAACCGTGTAGTTTGATGCAAACAGACGGATTCTACCGTAATAGAACGTGTAGGACCGTTTGTACGAGTGGCAGGTGCGTTTATATCCTGTAATCGGATATACGGGCTCCCAGGCATATCGCGACATAGAAGCCTCCAGGCCTCTTGCTCGCGCACGTAACCCGTGTAGTTTCATGCAAACAGACAGATTCTAACGTAATACAACGTGTAGGACCGTTTGTACGAGTGGCAGTTGCGTTTATATCCTGTAATCGGATATATGGGCTCCCAGGCATATCGCGACATAGAAGCGTCCAGGCCTAATGCTCGCGCACGTAACCCGTGTAGTTTCAAGCAAAAAGACGGATTCTGCAGCAATACAACGTGTAGGACCGTTTGTACGAGTGGCAGTTGCGTTTATATCCTGTAACAGGATATATTGGCTCCCGGGCATATCGCGACGTAGAAGCGTCCAGGCGTCACGCTCGCGCACCTAGCCCGTGTAGTTTGATGCAAACAGTCAGATTCTACCGTATTACAACGTGTGGGACCGCTTGTACGAGTGGCAGTTGCGCTTAAATCCTGTAATCGGATATATGAGCTCCCAAGTATATCGCGACGTAGAAGCGCCCAGGCGTCATGCTCGTTCACGTAACCCGTGTAGTTTAATGCAAACAGACGGATTCTACCGCAATACAACGTGTGGGACCGTTAGTACGAGTGGCAGTTGCGTTTAAATCCTGTAATCGGATACATGGGTTCACAGGCATATCGCGACACAGAAGCGCCCAGGCGTCATGCTCGCGCACGTATTCAGTGTTGTTTGATACAAACAGTCGGATTCTAGCGCAATACAACGTGCGGGACCGTTTGTACGAGTGGCAGTTGCGTTTAAATCCTGTAATCGGATATATGGGCTCCCAGGCATATCGCGACATAGAAGCGTCCAGGCGTCACGCTCGCGCCCCTAGCCCGTGTAGTTTGATGCAAACAGACGGAATCTACCGTAATAGAACGTGTGGGACCGCTTGTACGAGTGGCAGTTGCGTTTAAATCCTGTAATCGGATATATGGGCTCCCAGGCATATCGCTACATAGAAGCGCCCAGGCGTCATGCGAGCGCACGTAACCCGTGTAGTTTGATGCAAACAGTCGGATACTACCGTAACACAACCTGTGGGACCGCTAGTACGAGTGGCAGTTGCGTATAAATCCTGTAATCGGATGTATGGGCTCCCAGGCATATCGCTACATAGAAGCGCCCAGGCGTAATGCGCGCGCACGTAACCCGTGTAGTTTGATGCAAGCAGTCGGATTCTATCGTAATACAACGTGTGGGACTGCTTGTACGAGTGGCAGTTGCGTTTATATCCTGTAATCGGATACATGAGCTCCCAAGTATATCGCGACGTAGAAGCGCCCAGGCGTAATGCGCGCGCACGTAACCCGTGTAGTATGATGCAAACAGTCGGATTCTATCGTAATACAACGTGTGGGACTGCTTGTACGAGTGGCAGTTGCGTTTATATCCTGTAATCGGATACATGAGCTCCCAAGTATATCGCGACGTAGAAGCGCCCAGGCGTCATGCTCGTTCACGTAACCCGTGTAGTTTAATGCAAACAGACGGATTCTACCGCAATACAACGTGTGGGACCGTTAGTACGAGTGGCAGTTGCGTTTATATCCTGTAATCGGATATATGGGCTCCCAGGCATATCGCGACATAGAAGCGTCCAGGCCTCATGCTCGCGCACGTAACCCGTGTAGTTTCATGCAAACAGACGGATTCTACCGTAACACAATGTGTAGGACCGTTTGTACGAGTGGCAGTTGCGTTTATATCCTGTAATCGGATATACAGGCTCCAAGGAATATCGCGACATAGACGCGTCCAGGCGTCATGCTCGCGCACCTAACCGTGTAGTTTGATGCAAACAGACGGATTCTACCGTAATACAACGTGTAGGACCGTTTGTACGAGTGGCAGTTGCGTTTATATCCTGTAATCGGATATACGGGCTCCCAGGCATATCGCGACATAGAAGCCTCCAGGCCTCTTGCTCGCGCACGTAACCCGTGTAGTTTCATGCAAACAGACAGATTCTAACGTAATACAACGTGTAGGACCGTTTGTACGAGTGGCAGTTGCGTTTATATCCTGTAATCGGATATATGGGCTCCCAGGCATATCGCGACATAGAAGCGTCCAGGCCTAATGCTCGCGCACGTAACCCGTGTAGTTTCAAGCAAAAAGACGGATTCTGCAGCAATACAACGTGTAGGACCGTTTGTACGAGTGGCAGTTGCGTTTATATCCTGTAACCGGATATATTGGCTCCCGGGCATATCGCGACGTAGAAGCGTCCAGGCGTCACGCTCGCGCACCTAGCCCGTGTAGTTTGATGCAAACAGTCAGATTCTACCGTATTACAACGTGTGGGACCGCTTGTACGAGTGGCAGTTGCGCTTAAATCCTGTAATCGGATATATGAGCTCCCAAGTATATCGCGACGTAGAAGCGCCCAGGCGTCATGCTCGTTCACGTAACCCGTGTAGTTTAATGCAAACAGACGGATTCTAGCGCAATACAACGTGCGGGACCGTTTGTACGAGTGGCAGTTGCGTTTAAATCCTGTAATCGGATATATGGGCTCCCAGGCATATCGCGACATAGAAGCGTCCAGGCGTCACGCTCGCGCCCCTAGCCCGTGTAGTTTGATGCAAACAGACGGAATCTACCGTAATAGAACGTGTGGGACCGCTTGTACGAGTGGCAGTTGCGTTTAAATCCTGTAATCGGATATATGGGCTCCCAGGCATATCGCTACATAGAAGCGCCCAGGCGTCATGCGAGCGCACGTAACCCGTGTAGTTTGATGCAAACAGTCGGATACTACCGTAACACAACCTGTGGGACCGCTAGTACGAGTGGCAGTTGCGTATAAATCCTGTAATCGGATGTATGGGCTCCCAGGCATATCGCTACATAGAAGCGCCCAGGCGTAATGCGCGCGCACGTAACCCGTGTAGTTTGATGCAAGCAGTCGGATTCTACCGTATTACAACGTGTGGGACCGCTTGTACGAGTGGCAGTTGCGCTTAAATCCTGTAATCGGATATATGAGCTCCCAAGTATATCGCGACGTAGAAGCGCCCAGGCGTCATGCTCGTTCACGTAACCCGTGTAGTTTAATGCAAACAGACGGATTCTACCGCAATACAACGTGCGGGACCGTTAGTACGAGTGGCAGTTGCGTTTATATCCTGTAATCGGATATATGGGCTCCCAGGCATATCGCGACATAGAAGCGTCCAGGCCTCATGCTCGCGCACGTAACCCGTGTAGTTTCATGCAAACAGACGGATTCTACCGTAACACAATGTGTAGGACCGTTTGTACGAGTGGCAGTTGCGTTTATATCCTGTAATCGGATATACAGGCTCCAAGGAATATCGCGACATAGACGCGTCCAGGCGTCATGCTCGCGCACCTAACCGTGTAGTTTGATGCAAACAGACGGATTCTACCGTAATACAACGTGTAGGACCGTTTGTACGAGTGGCAGTTGCGTTTATATCCTGTAATCGGATATACGGGCTCCCAGGCATATCGCGACATAGAAGCCTCCAGGCCTCTTGCTCGCGCACGTAACCCGTGTAGTTTCATGCAAACAGACAGATTCTAACGTAATACAACGTGTAGGACCGTTTGTACGAGTGGCAGTTGCGTTTATATCCTGTAATCGGATATATGGGCTCCCAGGCATATCGCGACATAGAAGCGTCCAGGCCTAATGCTCGCGCACGTAACCCGTGTAGTTTCAAGCAAAAAGACGGATTCTGCAGCAATACAACGTGTAGGACCGTTTGTACGAGTGGCAGTTGCGTTTATATCCTGTAACCGGATATATTGGCTCCCGGGCATATCGCGACGTAGAAGCGTCCAGGCGTCACGCTCGCGCACCTAGCCCGTGTAGTTTGATGCAAACAGTCAGATTCTACCGTATTACAACGTGTGGGACCGCTTGTACGAGTGGCAGTTGCGCTTAAATCCTGTAATCGGATATATGAGCCCCCAAGTATATCGCGACATAGAAGCGCACAGGCGTCATGCTCGCGCACGTAACCCGTGTAGTTTGATGCAAACAGACGGATTCTACCGTAATACAACGTGTAGTTCCGCTTGTACGAGCGGCAGTTGCGTTTAAATCCTGTAATCGGACATATGAGCTCCCAAGTATATCGCGACATAGAAGCGCCCAGGCGTCATGCTCGCACACGTAACCCGTGTAGTTTGATGCAAACAGACGGAATCTACCGTAATAGAACGTGTGGGACCGCTTGTACGAGTGGCAGTTGCGTTTAAATCCTGTAATCGGATATATGGGCTCCCAGGCATATCGCTACATAGAAGCGCCCAGGCGTCATGCGAGCGCACGTAACCCGTGTAGTTTGATGCAAATAGTCTAATACTACCGTATTACAACGTGTGGGACCGCTTGTACGAGTGGCAGTTGCGTTTAAATCCTGTAATCGGATATATGGGCTCCCAGGCATATCGCGACATAGAAGCGCCCAGGCGTAATGCGCGCGCACGTAACCCGTGTAGTTTAATGCAAACAGACGGATTCTACCGCAATACAACGTGTGGGACCGTTAGTACGAGTGGCAGTTGCGTTTATATCCTGTAATCGGATATATGGGCTCCCAGGCATATCGCGACATAGAAGCGTCCAGGCCTCATGCTCGCGCACGTAACCCGTGTAGTTTCATGCAAACAGACGGATTCTACCGTAACACAATGTGTAGGACCGTTTGTACGAGTGGCAGTTGCGTTTATATCCTGTAATCGGATATACAGGCTCCAAGGAATATCGCGACATAGACGCGTCCAGGCGTCATGCTCGCGCACCTAACCGTGTAGTTTGATGCAAACAGACGGATTCTACCGTAATACAACGTGTAGGACCGTTTGTATGAGTGGCAGTTGCGTTTATATCCTGTAATCGGATATATGGGCTTCCAGGCATATCGCGACATAGAAGCGTCCAGGCCTAATGCTCGCGCACGTAACCCGTGTAGTTTCAAGCAAACAGACGGATTCTGCAGCAATACAACGTGTAGGACCGTTTGTACGAGTGGCAGTTGCGTTTATATCCTGTAACCGGATATATTGGCTCCCGGGCATATCGCGACGTAGAAGCGTCCAGGCGTCACGCTCGCGCACCTAGCCCGTGTAGTTTGATGCAAACAGTCAGATTCTACCGTATTACAACGTGTGGGACCGCTTGTACGAGTGGCAGTTGCGCTTAAATCCTGTAATCGGATATATGAGCTCCCAAGTATATCGCGACGTAGAAGCGCCCAGGCGTCATGCTCGTTCACGTAACCCGTGTAGTTTAATGCAAACAGACGGATTCTACCGCAATACAACGTGTGGGACCGTTAGTACGAGTGGCAGTTGCGTTTAAATCCTGTAATCGGATACATGGGTTCACAGGCATATCGCGACACAGAAGCGCCCAGGCGTCATGCTCGCGCACGTATTCAGTGTTGTTTGATACAAACAGTCGGATTCTAGCGCAATACAACGTGCGGGACCGTTTGTACGAGTGGCAGTTGCGTTTAAATCCTGTAATCGGATATATGGGCTCCCAGGCATATCGCGACATAGAAGCGTCCAGGCGTCACGCTCGCGCCCCTAGCCCGTGTAGTTTGATGCAAACAGACGGATTCTACCGCAATACAACGTGTGGAACCGTTAGTACGAGTGGCAGTTGCGTTTAAATCCTGTAATCGGATACATGGGTTCACAGGCATATCGCGACACAGAAGCGCCCAGGCGTCATGCTCGCGCACGTATTCAGTGTTGTTTGATACAAACAGTCAGATTCTACCGTATTACAACGTGTGGGACCGCTTGTACGAGTGGCAGTTGCGCTTAAATCCTGTAATCGGATATATGAGCCCCCAAGTATATCGCGACATAGAAGCGCCCAGGCGTAATGCGCGCGCACGTAACCCGTGTAGTATGATGCAAACAGTCGGATTCTATCGTAATACAACGTGTGGGACTGCTTGTACGAGTGGCAGTTGCGTTTATATCCTGTAATCGGATACATGAGCTCCCAAGTATATCGCGACGTAGAAGCGCCCAGGCGTCATGCTCGTTCACGTAACCCGTGTAGTTTAATGCAAACAGACGGATTCTACCGCAATACAACGTGTGGGACCGTTAGTACGAGTGGCAGTTGCGTTTATATCCTGTAATCGGATATATGGGCTCCCAGGCATATCGCGACATAGAAGCGTCCAGGCCTCATGCTCGCGCACGTAACCCGTGTAGTTTCATGCAAACAGACGGATTCTACCGTAACACAATGTGTAGGACCGTTTGTACGAGTGGCAGTTGCGTTTATATCCTGTAATCGGATATACAGGCTCCAAGGAATATCGCGACATAGACGCGTCCAGGCGTCATGCTCGCGCACCTAACCGTGTAGTTTGATGCAAACAGACGGATTCTACCGTAATACAACGTGTAGGACCGTTTGTACGAGTGGCAGTTGCGTTTATATCCTGTAATCGGATATACGGGCTCCCAGGCATATCGCGACATAGAAGCCTCCAGGCCTCTTGCTCGCGCACGTAACCCGTGTAGTTTCATGCAAACAGACAGATTCTAACGTAATACAACGTGTAGGACCGTTTGTACGAGTGGCAGTTGCGTTTATATCCTGTAATCGGATATATGGGCTCCCAGGCATATCGCGACATAGAAGCGTCCAGGCCTAATGCTCGCGCACGTAACCCGTGTAGTTTCAAGCAAACAGACGGATTCTGCAGCAATACAACGTGTAGGACCGTTTGTACGAGTGGCAGTTGCGTTTATATCCTGTAACCGGATATATTGGCTCCCGGGCATATCGCGACGTAGAAGCGTCCAGGCGTCACGCTCGCGCACCTAGCCCGTGTAGTTTGATGCAAACAGTCAGATTCTACCGTATTACAACGTGTGGGACCGCTTGTACGAGTGGCAGTTGCGCTTAAATCCTGTAATCGGATATATGAGCTCCCAAGTATATCGCGACGTAGAAGCGCCCAGGCGTCATGCTCGTTCACGTAACCCGTGTAGTTTAATGCAAACAGACGGATTCTACCGCAATACAACGTGTGGGACCGTTAGTACGAGTGGCAGTTGCGTTTAAATCCTGTAATCGGATACATGGGTTCACAGGCATATCGCGACACAGAAGCGCCCAGGCGTCATGCTCGCGCACGTATTCAGTGTTGTTTGATACAAACAGTCAGATTCTACCGTATTACAACGTGTGGGACCGCTTGTACGAGTGGCAGTTGCGCTTAA
Source organism: Trypoxylon attenuatum (assembly GCA_963989405.1). Lineage (NCBI taxonomy): Eukaryota > Metazoa > Arthropoda > Insecta > Hymenoptera > Crabronidae > Trypoxylon > Trypoxylon attenuatum. Next base: position 102,819 of record CAXDIT010000109.1, on the reverse strand, counting down.
ATCCTGTAATCGGATATATGAGCCCCCAAGTATATCGCGACATAGAAGCGCCCAGGCGTAATGCGCGCGCACGTAACCCGTGTAGTATGATGCAAACAGTCGGATTCTATCGTAATACAACGTGTGGGACTGCTTGTACGAGTGGCAGTTGCGTTTATATCCTGTAATCGGATACATGAGCTCCCAAGTATATCGCGACGTAGAAGCGCCCAGGCGTCATGCTCGTTCACGTAACCCGTGTAGTTTAATGCAAACAGACGGATTCTACCGCAATACAACGTGTGGGACCGTTAGTACGAGTGGCAGTTGCGTTTATATCCTGTAATCGGATATATGGGCTCCCAGGCATATCGCGACATAGAAGCGTCCAGGCCTCATGCTCGCGCACGTAACCCGTGTAGTTTCATGCAAACAGACGGATTCTACCGTAACACAATGTGTAGGACCGTTTGTACGAGTGGCAGTTGCGTTTATATCCTGTAATCGGATATACAGGCTCCAAGGAATATCGCGACATAGACGCGTCCAGGCGTCATGCTCGCGCACCTAACCGTGTAGTTTGATGCAAACAGACGGATTCTACCGTAATACAACGTGTAGGACCGTTTGTACGAGTGGCAGTTGCGTTTATATCCTGTAATCGGATATACGGGCTCCCAGGCATATCGCGACATAGAAGCCTCCAGGCCTCTTGCTCGCGCACGTAACCCGTGTAGTTTCATGCAAACAGACAGATTCTAACGTAATACAACGTGTAGGACCGTTTGTACGAGTGGCAGTTGCGTTTATATCCTGTAATCGGATATATGGGCTCCCAGGCATATCGCGACATAGAAGCGTCCAGGCCTAATGCTCGCGCACGTAACCCGTGTAGTTTCAAGCAAACAGACGGATTCTGCAGCAATACAACGTGTAGGACCGTTTGTACGAGTGGCAGTTGCGTTTATATCCTGTAACCGGATATATTGGCTCCCGGGCATATCGCGACGTAGAAGCGTCCAGGCGTCACGCTCGCGCACCTAGCCCGTGTAGTTTGATGCAAACAGTCAGATTCTACCGTATTACAACGTGTGGGACCGCTTGTACGAGTGGCAGTTGCGCTTAAATCCTGTAATCGGATATATGAGCTCCCAAGTATATCGCGACGTAGAAGCGCCCAGGCGTCATGCTCGTTCACGTAACCCGTGTAGTTTAATGCAAACAGACGGATTCTACCGCAATACAACGTGTGGGACCGTTAGTACGAGTGGCAGTTGCGTTTAAATCCTGTAATCGGATACATGGGTTCACAGGCATATCGCGACACAGAAGCGCCCAGGCGTCATGCTCGCGCACGTATTCAGTGTTGTTCGATACAAACAGTCGGATTCTAGCGCAATACAACGTGCGGGACCGTTTGTACGAGTGGCAGTTGCGTTTAAATCCTGTAATCGGATATATGGGCTCCCAGGCATATCGCGACATAGAAGCGTCCAGGCGTCACGCTCGCGCCCCTAGCCCGTGTAGTTTGATGCAAACAGACGGAATCTACCGTAATAGAACGTGTGGGACCGCTTGTACGAGTGGCAGTTGCGTTTAAATCCTGTAATCGGATATATGGGCTCCCAGGCATATCGCTACATAGAAGCGCCCAGGCGTCATGCGAGCGCACGTAACCCGTGTAGTTTGATGCAAACAGTCGGATACTACCGTAACACAACCTGTGGGACCGCTAGTACGAGTGGCAGTTGCGTATAAATCCTGTAATCGGATGTATGGGCTCCCAGGCATATCGCTACATAGAAGCGCCCAGGCGTAATGCGCGCGCACGTAACCCGTGTAGTTTGATGCAAGCAGTCGGATTCTACCGTATTACAACGTGTGGGACCGCTTGTACGAGTGGCAGTTGCGCTTAAATCCTGTAATCGGATATATGAGTTCCCAAGTATATCGCGACGTAGAAGCGCCCAGGCGTCATGCTCGTTCACGTAACCCGTGTAGTATAATGCAAACAGACGGATTCTACCGCAATACAACGTGTGGGACCGTTAGTACGAGTGGCAGTTGCGTTTAAATCCTGTAATCGGATACATGGGTTCACAGGCATATCGCGACACAGAAGCGCCCAGGCGTCATGCTCGCGCACGTATTCAGTGTTGTTTGATACAAACAGTCAGATTCTACCGTATTACAACGTGTGGGACCGCTTGTACGAGTGGCAGTTGCGTTTATATCCTGTAATCGGATACATGAGCTCCCAAGTATATCGCGACGTAGAAGCGCCCAGGCGTCATGCTCGTTCACGTAACCCGTGTAGTTTAATGCAAACAGACAGATTCTAACGTAATACAACGTGTAGGACCGTTTGTACGAGTGGCAGTTGCGTTTATATCCTGTAATCGGATATATGGGCTCCCAGGCATATCGCGACATAGAAGCGTCCAGGCCTAATGCTCGCGCACGTAACCCGTGTAGTTTCAAGCAAACAGACGGATTCTGCAGCAATACAACGTGTAGGACCGTTTGTACGAGTGGCAGTTGCGTTTATATCCTGTAACCGGATATATTGGCTCCCGGGCATATCGCGACGTAGAAGCGTCCAGGCGTCACGCTCGCGCACCTAGCCCGTGTAGTTTGATGCAAACAGTCAGATTCTACCGTATTACAACGTGTGGGACCGCTTGTACGAGTGGCAGTTGCGCTTAAATCCTGTAATCGGATATATGAGCTCCCAAGTATATCGCGACGTAGAAGCGCCCAGGCGTCATGCTCGTTCACGTAACCCGTGTAGTTTAATGCAAACAGACGGATTCTACCGCAATACAACGTGTGGGACCGTTAGTACGAGTGGCAGTTGCGTTTAAATCCTGTAATCGGATACATGGGTTCACAGGCATATCGCGACACAGAAGCGCCCAGGCGTCATGCTCGCGCACGTATTCAGTGTTGTTTGATACAAACAGTCGGATTCTAGCGCAATACAACGTGCGGGACCGTTTGTACGAGTGGCAGTTGCGTTTAAATCCTGTAATCGGATATATGGGCTCCCAGGCATATCGCGACATAGAAGCGTCCAGGCGTCACGCTCGCGCCCCTAGCCCGTGTAGTTTGATGCAAACAGACGGAATCTACCGTAATAGAACGTGTGGGACCGCTTGTACGAGTGGCAGTTGCGTTTAAATCCTGTAATCGGATATATGGGCTCCCAGGCATATCGCTACATAGAAGCGCCCAGGCGTCATGCGAGCGCACGTAACCCGTGTAGTTTGATGCAAACAGTCGGATACTACCGTAACACAACCTGTGGGACCGCTAGTACGAGTGGCAGTTGCGTATAAATCCTGTAATCGGATGTATGGGCTCCCAGGCATATCGCTACATAGAAGCGCCCAGGCGTAATGCGCGCGCACGTAACCCGTGTAGTTTGATGCAAGCAGTCGGATTCTACCGTATTACAACGTGTGGGACCGCTTGTACGAGTGGCAGTTGCGCTTAAATCCTGTAATCGGATATATGAGTTCCCAAGTATATCGCGACGTAGAAGCGCCCAGGCGTCATGCTCGTTCACGTAACCCGTGTAGTATAATGCAAACAGACGGATTCTACCGCAATACAACGTGTGGGACCGTTAGTACGAGTGGCAGTTGCGTTTAAATCCTGTAATCGGATACATGGGTTCACAGGCATATCGCGACACAGAAGCGCCCAGGCGTCATGCTCGCGCACGTATTCAGTGTTGTTTGATACAAACAGTCAGATTCTACCGTATTACAACGTGTGGGACCGCTTGTACGAGTGGCAGTTGCGTTTATATCCTGTAATCGGATACATGAGCTCCCAAGTATATCGCGACGTAGAAGCGCCCAGGCGTCATGCTCGTTCACGTAACCCGTGTAGTTTAATGCAAACAGACGGATTCTACCGCAATACAACGTGTGGGACCGTTAGTACGAGTGGCAGTTGCGTTTATATCCTGTAATCGGATATATGGGCTCCCAGGCATATCGCGACATAGAAGCGTCCAGGCCTCATGCTCGCGCACGTAACCCGTGTAGTTTCATGCAAACAGACGGATTCTACCGTAACACAATGTGTAGGACCGTTTGTACGAGTGGCAGTTGCGTTTATATCCTGTAATCGGATATACAGGCTCCAAGGAATATCGCGACATAGACGCGTCCAGGCGTCATGCTCGCGCACCTAACCGTGTAGTTTGATGCAAACAGACGGATTCTACCGTAATACAACGTGTAGGACCGTTTGTACGAGTGGCAGTTGCGTTTATATCCTGTAATCGGATATACGGGCTCCCAGGCATATCGCGACATAGAAGCCTCCAGGCCTCTTGCTCGCGCACGTAACCCGTGTAGTTTCATGCAAACAGACAGATTCTAACGTAATACAACGTGTAGGACCGTTTGTACGAGTGGCAGTTGCGTTTATATCCTGTAATCGGATATATGGGCTCCCAGGCATATCGCGACATAGAAGCGTCCAGGCCTAATGCTCGCGCACGTAACCCGTGTAGTTTCAAGCAAACAGACGGATTCTGCAGCAATACAACGTGTAGGACCGTTTGTACGAGTGGCAGTTGCGTTTATATCCTGTAACCGGATATATTGGCTCCCGGGCATATCGCGACGTAGAAGCGTCCAGGCGTCACGCTCGCGCACCTAGCCCGTGTAGTTTGATGCAAACAGTCAGATTCTACCGTATTACAACGTGTGGGACCGCTTGTACGAGTGGCAGTTGCGCTTAAATCCTGTAATCGGATATATGAGCTCCCAAGTATATCGCGACGTAGAAGCGCCCAGGCGTCATGCTCGTTCACGTAACCCGTGTAGTTTAATGCAAACAGACGGATTCTACCGCAATACAACGTGTGGGACCGTTAGTACGAGTGGCAGTTGCGTTTAAATCCTGTAATCGGATACATGGGTTCACAGGCATATCGCGACACAGAAGCGCCCAGGCGTCATGCTCGCGCACGTATTCAGTGTTGTTTGATACAAACAGTCGGATTCTAGCGCAATACAACGTGCGGGACCGTTTGTACGAGTGGCAGTTGCGTTTAAATCCTGTAATCGGATATATGGGCTCCCAGGCATATCGCGACATAGAAGCGTCCAGGCGTCACGCTCGCGCCCCTAGCCCGTGTAGTTTGATGCAAACAGACGGAATCTACCGTAATAGAACGTGTGGGACCGCTTGTACGAGTGGCAGTTGCGTTTAAATCCTGTAATCGGATATATGGGCTCCCAGGCATATCGCTACATAGAAGCGCCCAGGCGTCATGCGAGCGCACGTAACCCGTGTAGTTTGATGCAAACAGTCGGATACTACCGTAACACAACCTGTGGGACCGCTAGTACGAGTGGCAGTTGCGTATAAATCCTGTAATCGGATGTATGGGCTCCCAGGCATATCGCTACATAGAAGCGCCCAGGCGTAATGCGCGCGCACGTAACCCGTGTAGTTTGATGCAAGCAGTCGGATTCTACCGTATTACAACGTGTGGGACCGCTTGTACGAGTGGCAGTTGCGCTTAAATCCTGTAATCGGATATATGAGCTCCCAAGTATATCGCGACGTAGAAGCGCCCAGGCGTCATGCTCGTTCACGTAACCCGTGTAGTATAATGCAAACAGACGGATTCTACCGCAATACAACGTGTGGGACCGTTAGTACGAGTGGCAGTTGCGTTTAAATCCTGTAATCGGATACATGGGTTCACAGGCATATCGCGACACAGAAGCGCCCAGGCGTCATGCTCGCGCACGTATTCAGTGTTGTTTGATACAAACAGTCGGATTCTAGCGCAATACAACGTGCGGGACCGTTTGTACGAGTGGCAGTTGCGTTTAAATCCTGTAATCGGATATATGGGCTCCCAGGCATATCGCGACATAGAAGCGTCCAGGCGTCACGCTCGCGCACCTAGCCCGTGTAGTTTGATGCAAACAGTCAGATTCTACCGTATTACCACGTGTGGGACCGCTTGTACGAGTGGCAGTTGCGCTTAAATCCTGTAATCGGATATATGAGCCCCCAAGTATATCGCGACATAGAAGCGCCCAGGCGTAATGCGCGCGCACGTAACCCGTGTAGTATGATGCAAACAGTCGGATTCTATCGTAATACAACGTGTGGGACTGCTTGTACGAGTGGCAGTTGCGTTTATATCCTGTAATCGGATACATGAGCTCCCAAGTATATCGCGACGTAGAAGCGCCCAGGCGTCATGCTCGTTCACGTAACCCGTGTAGTTTAATGCAAACAGACGGATTCTACCGCAATACAACGTGTGGGACCGTTAGTACGAGTGGCAGTTGCGTTTATATCCTGTAATCGGATATATGGGCTCCCAGGCATATCGCGACATAGAAGCGTCCAGGCCTCATGCTCGCGCACGTAACCCGTGTAGTTTCATGCAAACAGACGGATTCTACCGTAACACAATGTGTAGGACCGTTTGTACGAGTGGCAGTTGCGTTTATATCCTGTAATCGGATATACAGGCTCCAAGGAATATCGCGACATAGACGCGTCCAGGCGTCATGCTCGCGCACCTAACCGTGTAGTTTGATGCAAACAGACGGATTCTACCGTAATAGAACGTGTAGGACCGTTTGTACGAGTGGCAGTTGCGTTTATATCCTGTAATCGGATATACGGGCTCCCAGGCATATCGCGACATAGAAGCCTCCAGGCCTCTTGCTCGCGCACGTAACCCGTGTAGTTTCATGCAAACAGACAGATTCTAACGTAATACAACGTGTAGGACCGTTTGTACGAGTGGCAGTTGCGTTTATATCCTGTAATCGGATATATGGGCTCCCAGGCATATCGCGACATAGAAGCGTCCAGGCCTAATTCTCGCGCACGTAACCCGTGTAGTTTCAAGCAAAAAGACGGATTCTGCAGCAATACAACGTGTAGGACCGTTTGTACGAGTGGCAGTTGCGTTTATATCCTGTAACAGGATATATTGGCTCCCGGGCATATCGCGACGTAGAAGCGTCCAGGCGTCACGCTCGCGCACCTAGCCCGTGTAGTTTGATGCAAACAGTCAGATTCTACCGTATTACAACGTGTGGGACCGCTTGTACGAGTGGCAGTTGCGCTTAAATCCTGTAATCGGATATATGAGCTCCCAAGTATATCGCGACGTAGAAGCGCCCAGGCGTCATGCTCGTTCACGTAACCCGTGTAGTTTAATGCAAACAGACGGATTCTACCGCAATACAACGTGTGGGACCGTTAGTACGAGTGGCAGTTGCGTTTAAATCCTGTAATCGGATACATGGGTTCACAGGCATATCGCGACACAGAAGCGCCCAGGCGTCATGCTCGCGCACGTATTCAGTGTTGTTTGATACAAACAGTCGGATTCTAGCGCAATACAACGTGCGGGACCGTTTGTACGAGTGGCAGTTGCGTTTAAATCCTGTAATCGGATATATGGGCTCCCAGGCATATCGCGACATAGAAGCGTCCAGGCGTCACGCTCGCGCCCCTAGCCCGTGTAGTTTGATGCAAACAGACGGAATCTACCGTAATAGAACGTGTGGGACCGCTTGTACGAGTGGCAGTTGCGTTTAAATCCTGTAATCGGATATATGGGCTCCCAGGCATATCGCTACATAGAAGCGCCCAGGCGTCATGCGAGCGCACGTAACCCGTGTAGTTTGATGCAAACAGTCGGATACTACCGTAACACAACCTGTGGGACCGCTAGTACGAGTGGCAGTTGCGTATAAATCCTGTAATCGGATGTATGGGCTCCCAGGCATATCGCTACATAGAAGCGCCCAGGCGTAATGCGCGCGCACGTAACCCGTGTAGTTTGATGCAAGCAGTCGGATTCTACCGTATTACAACGTGTGGGACCGCTTGTACGAGTGGCAGTTGCGCTTAAATCCTGTAATCGGATATATGAGCTCCCAAGTATATCGCGACGTAGAAGCGCCCAGGCGTCATGCTCGTTCACGTAACCCGTGTAGTATAATGCAAACAGACGGATTCTACCGCAATACAACGTGTGGGACCGTTAGTACGAGTGGCAGTTGCGTTTAAATCCTGTAATCGGATACATGGGTTCACAGGCATATCGCGACACAGAAGCGCCCAGGCGTCATGCTCGCGCACGTATTCAGTGTTGTTTGATACAAACAGTCGGATTCTAGCGCAATACAACGTGCGGGACCGTTTGTACGAGTGGCAGTTGCGTTTAAATCCTGTAATCGGATATATGGGCTCCCAGGCATATCGCGACATAGAAGCGTCCAGGCGTCACGCTCGCGCACCTAGCCCGTGTAGTTTGATGCAAACAGTCAGATTCTACCGTATTACCACGTGTGGGACCGCTTGTACGAGTGGCAGTTGCGCTTAAATCCTGTAATCGGATATATGAGCCCCCAAGTATATCGCGACATAGAAGCGCCCAGGCGTAATGCGCGCGCACGTAACCCGTGTAGTATGATGCAAACAGTCGGATTCTATCGTAATACAACGTGTGGGACTGCTTGTACGAGTGGCAGTTGCGTTTATATCCTGTAATCGGATACATGAGCTCCCAAGTATATCGCGACGTAGAAGCGCCCAGGCGTCATGCTCGTTCACGTAACCCGTGTAGTTTAATGCAAACAGACGGATTCTACCGCAATACAACGTGTGGGACCGTTAGTACAAGTGGCAGTTGCGTTTATATCCTGTAATCGGATATATGGGCTCCCAGGCATATCGCGACATAGAAGCGTCCAGGCCTCATGCTCGCGCACCTAACCGTGTAGTTTGATGCAAACAGACGGATTCTACCGTAATAGAACGTGTAGGACCGTTTGTACGAGTGGCAGTTGCGTTTATATCCTGTAATCGGATATACGGGCTCCCAGGCATATCGCGACATAGAAGCCTCCAGGCCTCTTGCTCGCGCACGTAACCCGTGTAGTTTCATGCAAACAGACAGATTCTAACGTAATACAACGTGTAGGACCGTTTGTACGAGTGGCAGTTGCGTTTATATCCTGTAATCGGATATATGGGCTCCCAGGCATATCGCGACATAGAAGCGTCCAGGCCTAATGCTCGCGCACGTAACCCGTGTAGTTTCAAGCAAAAAGACGGATTCTGCAGCAATACAACGTGTAGGACCGTTTGTACGAGTGGCAGTTGCGTTTATATCCTGTAACAGGATATATTGGCTCCCGGGCATATCGCGACGTAGAAGCGTCCAGGCGTCACGCTCGCGCACCTAGCCCGTGTAGTTTGATGCAAACAGTCAGATTCTACCGTATTACAACGTGTGGGACCGCTTGTACGAGTGGCAGTTGCGCTTAAATCCTGTAATCGGATATATGAGCTCCCAAGTATATCGCGACGTAGAAGCGCCCAGGCGTCATGCTCGTTCACGTAACCCGTGTAGTTTAATGCAAACAGACGGATTCTACCGCAATACAACGTGTGGGACCGTTAGTACGAGTGGCAGTTGCGTTTAAATCCTGTAATCGGATACATGGGTTCACAGGCATATCGCGACACAGAAGCGCCCAGGCGTCATGCTCGCGCACGTATTCAGTGTTGTTTGATACAAACAGTCGGATTCTAGCGCAATACAACGTGCGGGACCGTTTGTACGAGTGGCAGTTGCGTTTAAATCCTGTAATCGGATATATGGGCTCCCAGGCATATCGCGACATAGAAGCGTCCAGGCGTCACGCTCGCGCCCCTAGCCCGTGTAGTTTGATGCAAACAGACGGAATCTACCGTAATAGAACGTGTGGGACCGCTTGTACGAGTGGCAGTTGCGTTTAAATCCTGTAATCGGATATATGGGCTCCCAGGCATATCGCTACATAGAAGCGCCCAGGCGTCATGCGAGCGCACGTAACCCGTGTAGTTTGATGCAAACAGTCGGATACTACCGTAACACAACCTGTGGGACCGCTAGTACGAGTGGCAGTTGCGTATAAATCCTGTAATCGGATGTATGGGCTCCCAGGCATATCGCTACATAGAAGCGCCCAGGCGTAATGCGCGCGCACGTAACCCGTGTAGTTTGATGCAAGCAGTCGGATTCTACCGTATTACAACGTGTGGGACCGCTTGTACGAGTGGCAGTTGCGCTTAAATCCTGTAATCGGATATATGAGCTCCCAAGTATATCGCGACGTAGAAGCGCCCAGGCGTCATGCTCGTTCACGTAACCCGTGTAGTATAATGCAAACAGACGGATTCTACCGCAATACAACGTGTGGGACCGTTAGTACGAGTGGCAGTTGCGTTTAAATCCTGTAATCGGATACATGGGTTCACAGGCATATCGCGACACAGAAGCGCCCAGGCGTCATGCTCGCGCACGTATTCAGTGTTGTTTGATACAAACAGTCGGATTCTAGCGCAATACAACGTGCGGGACCGTTTGTACGAGTGGCAGTTGCGTTTAAATCCTGTAATCGGATATATGGGCTCCCAGGCATATCGCGACATAGAAGCGTCCAGGCGTCACGCTCGCGCACCTAGCCCGTGTAGTTTGATGCAAACAGTCAGATTCTACCGTATTACCACGTGTGGGACCGCTTGTACGAGTGGCAGTTGCGCTTAAATCCTGTAATCGGATATATGAGCCCCCAAGTATATCGCGACATAGAAGCGCCCAGGCGTAATGCGCGCGCACGTAACCCGTGTAGTATGATGCAAACAGTCGGATTCTATCGTAATACAACGTGTGGGACTGCTTGTACGAGTGGCAGTTGCGTTTATATCCTGTAATCGGATACATGAGCTCCCAAGTATATCGCGACGTAGAAGCGCCCAGGCGTCATGCTCGTTCACGTAACCCGTGTAGTTTAATGCAAACAGACGGATTCTACCGCAATACAACGTGTGGGACCGTTAGTACGAGTGGCAGTTGCGTTTATATCCTGTAATCGGATATATGGGCTCCCAGGCATATCGCGACATAGAAGCGTCCAGGCCTCATGCTCGCGCACGTAACCCGTGTAGTTTCATGCAAACAGACGGATTCTACCGTAACACAATGTGTAGGACCGTTTGTACGAGTGGCAGTTGCGTTTATATCCTGTAATCAGATATACAGGCTCCAAGGAATATCGCGACATAGACGCGTCCAGGCGTCATGCTCGCGCACCTAACCGTGTAGTTTGATGCAAACAGACGGATTCTACCGTAATACAACGTGTAGGACCGTTTGTACGAGTGGCAGTTGCGTTTATATCCTGTAATCGGATATACGGGCTCCCAGGCATATCGCGACATAGAAGCCTCCAGGCCTCTTGCTCGCGCACGTAACCCGTGTAGTTTCATGCAAACAGACAGATTCTAACGTAATACAACGTGTAGGACCGTTTGTACGAGTGGCAGTTGCGTTTATATCCTGTAATCGGATATATGGGCTCCCAGGCATATCGCGACATAGAAGCGTCCAGGCCTAATGCTCGCGCACGTAACCCGTGTAGTTTCAAGCAAAAAGACGGATTCTGCAGCAATACAACGTGTAGGACCGTTTGTACGAGTGGCAGTTGCGTTTATATCCTGTAACCGGATATATTGGCTCCCGGGCATATCGCGACGTAGAAGCGTCCAGGCGTCACGCTCGCGCACCTAGAGCGTGTAGTTTGATGCAAACAGTCAGATTCTACCGTATTACAACGTGTGGGACCGCTTGTACGAGTGGCAGTTGCGCTTAAATCCTGTAATCGGATATATGAGCCCCCAAGTATATCGCGACATAGAAGCGCACAGGCGTCATGCTCGCGCACGTAACCCGTGTAGTTTGATGCAAACAGACGGATTCTACCGTAATACAACGTGTAGTTCCGCTTGTACGAGCGGCAGTTGCGTTTAAATCCTGTAATCGGACATATGAGCTCCCAAGTATATCGCGACATAGAAGCGCCCAGGCGTCATGCTCGCACACGTAACCCGTGTAGTTTGATGCAAACAGACGGAATCTACCGTAATAGAACGTGTGGGACCGCTTGTACGAGTGGCAGTTGCGTTTAAATCCTGTAATCGGATATATGGGCTCCCAGGCATATCGCTACATAGAAGCGCCCAGGCGTCATGCGAGCGCACGTAACCCGTGTAGTTTGATGCAAACAGTCTAATACTACCGTATTACAACGTGTGGGACCGCTTGTACGAGTGGCAGTTGCGTTTAAATCCTGTAATCGGATATATGGGCTCCCAGGCATATCGCGACATAGAAGCGCCCAGGCGTAATGCGCGCGCACGTAACCCGTGTAGTTTAATGCAAACAGACGGATTCTACCGCAATACAACGTGTGGGACCGTTAGTACGAGTGGCAGTTGCGTTTATATCCTGTAATCGGATATATGGGCTCCCAGGCATATCGCGACATAGAAGCGTCCAGGCCTCATGCTCGCGCACGTAACCCGTGTAGTTTCATGCAAACAGACGGATTCTACCGTAACACAATGTGTAGGACCGTTTGTACGAGTGGCAGTTGCGTTTATATCCTGTAATCGGATATACAGGCTCCAAGGAATATCGCGACATAGACGCGTCCAGGCGTCATGCTCGCGCACCTAACCGTGTAGTTTGATGCAAACAGACGGATTCTACCGTAATACAACGTGTAGGACCGTTTGTATGAGTGGCAGTTGCGTTTATATCCTGTAATCGGATATATGGGCTTCCAGGCATATCGCGACATAGAAGCGTCCAGGCCTAATGCTCGCGCACGTAACCCGTGTAGTTTCAAGCAAACAGACGGATTCTGCAGCAATACAACGTGTAGGACCGTTTGTACGAGTGGCAGTTGCGTTTATATCCTGTAACCGGATATATTGGCTCCCGGGCATATCGCGACATAGAAGCGTCCAGGCGTCACGCTCGCGCCCCTAGCCCGTGTAGTTTGATGCAAACAGACGGAATCTACCGTAATAGAACGTGTGGGACCGCTTGTACGAGTGGCAGTTGCGTTTAAATCCTGTAATCGGATATATGGGCTCCCAGGCATATCGCTACATAGAAGCGCCCAGGCGTCATGCGAGCGCACGTAACCCGTGTAGTTTGATGCAAACAGTCGGATACTACCGTAACACAACCTGTGGGACCGCTAGTACGAGTGGCAGTTGCGTATAAATCCTGTAATCGGATATATGGGCTCCCAGGCATATCGCGACATAGAAGCGTCCAGGCCTCATGCTCGCGCACGTAACCCGTGTAGTTTCATGCAAACAGACGGATTCTACCGTAACACAATGTGTAGGACCGTTTGTACGAGTGGCAGTTGCGTTTATATCCTGTAATCGGATATACAGGCTCCAAGGAATATCGCGACATAGACGCGTCCAGGCGTCATGCTCGCGCACCTAACCGTGTAGTTTGATGCAAACAGACGGATTCTACCGTAATACAACGTGTAGGACCGTTTGTATGAGTGGCAGTTGCGTTTATATCCTGTAATCGGATATATGGGCTTCCAGGCATATCGCGACATAGAAGCGTCCAGGCCTAATGCTCGCGCACGTAACCCGTGTAGTTTCAAGCAAACAGACGGATTCTGCAGCAATACAACGTGTAGGACCGTTTGTACGAGTGGCAGTTGCGTTTATATCCTGTAACCGGATATATTGGCTCCCGGGCATATCGCGACGTAGAAGCGTCCAGGCGTCACGCTCGCGCACCTAGCCCGTGTAGTTTGATGCAAACAGTCAGATTCTACCGTATTACAACGTGTGGGACCGCTTGTACGAGTGGCAGTTGCGCTTAAATCCTGTAATCGGATATATGAGCTCCCAAGTATATCGCGACGTAGAAGCGCCCAGGCGTCATGCTCGTTCACGTAACCCGTGTAGTTTAATGCAAACAGACGGATTCTACCGCAATACAACGTGTGGGACCGTTAGTACGAGTGGCAGTTGCGTTTAAATCCTGTAATCGGATACATGGGTTCACAGGCATATCGCGACACAGAAGCGCCCAGGCGTCATGCTCGCGCACGTATTCAGTGTTGTTTGATACAAACAGTCGGATTCTAGCGCAATACAACGTGCGGGACCGTTTGTACGAGTGGCAGTTGCGTTTATATCCTGTAATCGGATATACAGGCTCCAAGGAATATCGCGACATAGACGCGTCCAGGCGTCATGCTCGCGCACCTAACCGTGTAGTTTGATGCAAACAGACGGATTCTACCGTAATACAACGTGTCGGACCGTTTGTACGAGTGGCAGTTGCGTTTATATCCTGTAATCGGATATACGGGCTCCCAGGCATATCGCGACATAGAAGCCTCCAGGCCTCTTGCTCGCGCACGTAACCCGTGTAGTTTCATGCAAACAGACAGATTCTAACGTAATACAACGTGTAGGACCGTTTGTACGAGTGGCAGTTGCGTTTATATCCTGTAATCGGATATATGGGCTCCCAGGCATATCGCGACATAGAAGCGTCCAGGCCTAATGCTCGCGCACGTAACCCGTGTAGTTTCAAGCAAACAGACGGATTCTGCAGCAATACAACGTGTAGGACCGTTTGTACGAGTGGCAGTTGCGTTTATATCCTGTAACCGGATATATTGGCTCCCGGGCATATCGCGACGTAGAAGCGTCCAGGCGTCACGCTCGCGCACCTAGCCCGTGTAGTTTGATGCAAACAGTCAGATTCTACCGTATTACAACGTGTGGGACCGCTTGTACGAGTGGCAGTTGCGCTTAAATCCTGTAATCGGATATATGAGCTCCCAAGTATATCGCGACGTAGAAGCGCCCAGGCGTCATGCTCGTTCACGTAACCCGTGTAGTTTAATGCAAACAGACGGATTCTACCGCAATACAACGTGTGGGACCGTTAGTACGAGTGGCAGTTGCGTTTAAATCCTGTAATCGGATACATGGGTTCACAGGCATATCGCGACACAGAAGCGCCCAGGCGTCATGCTCGCGCACGTATTCAGTGTTGTTTGATACAAACAGTCGGATTCTAGCGCAATACAACGTGCGGGACCGTTTGTACGAGTGGCAGTTGCGTTTAAATCCTGTAATCGGATATATGGGCTCCCAGGCATATCGCGACATAGAAGCCTCCAGGCCTCTTGCTCGCGCACGTAACCCGTGTAGTTTCATGCAAACAGACAGATTCTAACGTAATACAACGTGTAGGACCGTTTGTACGAGTGGCAGTTGCGTTTATATCCTGTAATCGGATATATGGGCTCCCAGGCATATCGCGACATAGAAGCGTCCAGGCCTAATTCTCGCGCACGTAACCCGTGTAGTTTCAAGCAAAAAGACGGATTCTGCAGCAATACAACGTGTAGGACCGTTTGTACGAGTGGCAGTTGCGTTTATATCCTGTAACAGGATATATTGGCTCCCGGGCATATCGCGACGTAGAAGCGTCCAGGCGTCACGCTCGCGCACCTAGCCCGTGTAGTTTGATGCAAACAGTCAGATTCTACCGTATTACAACGTGTGGGACCGCTTGTACGAGTGGCAGTTGCGCTTAAATCCTGTAATCGGATATATGAGCTCCCAAGTATATCGCGACGTAGAAGCGCCCAGGCGTCATGCTCGTTCACGTAACCCGTGTAGTTTAATGCAAACAGACGGATTCTACCGCAATACAACGTGTGGGACCGTTAGTACGAGTGGCAGTTGCGTTTAAATCCTGTAATCGGATACATGGGTTCACAGGCATATCGCGACACAGAAGCGCCCAGGCGTCATGCTCGCGCACGTATTCAGTGTTGTTTGATACAAACAGTCGGATTCTAGCGCAATACAACGTGCGGGACCGTTTGTACGAGTGGCAGTTGCGTTTAAATCCTGTAATCGGATATATGGGCTCCCAGGCATATCGCGACATAGAAGCGTCCAGGCGTCACGCTCGCGCCCCTAGCCCGTGTAGTTTGATGCAAACAGACGGAATCTACCGTAATAGAACGTGTGGGACCGCTTGTACGAGTGGCAGTTGCGTTTAAATCCTGTAATCGGATATATGGGCTCCCAGGCATATCGCTACATAGAAGCGCCCAGGCGTCATGCGAGCGCACGTAACCCGTGTAGTTTGATGCAAACAGTCGGATACTACCGTAACACAACCTGTGGGACCGCTAGTACGAGTGGCAGTTGCGTATAAATCCTGTAATCGGATGTATGGGCTCCCAGGCATATCGCTACATAGAAGCGCCCAGGCGTAATGCGCGCGCACGTAACCCGTGTAGTTTGATGCAAGCAGTCGGATTCTACCGTATTACAACGTGTGGGACCGCTTGTACGAGTGGCAGTTGCGCTTAAATCCTGTAATCGGATATATGAGCTCCCAAGTATATCGCGACGTAGAAGCGCCCAGGCGTCATGCTCGTTCACGTAACCCGTGTAGTATAATGCAAACAGACGGATTCTACCGCAATACAACGTGTGGGACCGTTAGTACGAGTGGCAGTTGCGTTTAAATCCTGTAATCGGATACATGGGTTCACAGGCATATCGCGACACAGAAGCGCCCAGGCGTCATGCTCGCGCACGTATTCAGTGTTGTTTGATACAAACAGTCGGATTCTAGCGCAATACAACGTGCGGGACCGTTTGTACCAGTGGCAGTTGCGTTTAAATCCTGTAATCGGATATATGGGCTCCCAGGCATATCGCGACATAGAAGCGTCCAGGCGTCACGCTCGCGCACCTAGCCCGTGTAGTTTGATGCAAACAGTCAGATTCTACCGTATTACCACGTGTGGGACCGCTTGTACGAGTGGCAGTTGCGCTTAAATCCTGTAATCGGATATATGAGCCCCCAAGTATATCGCGACATAGAAGCGCCCAGGCGTAATGCGCGCGCACGTAACCCGTGTAGTATGATGCAAACAGTCGGATTCTATCGTAATACAACGTGTGGGACTGCTTGTACGAGTGGCAGTTGCGTTTATATCCTGTAATCGGATACATGAGCTCCCAAGTATATCGCGACGTAGAAGCGCCCAGGCGTCATGCTCGTTCACGTAACCCGTGTAGTTTAATGCAAACAGACGGATTCTACCGCAATACAACGTGTGGGACCGTTAGTACAAGTGGCAGTTGCGTTTATATCCTGTAATCGGATATATGGGCTCCCAGGCATATCGCGACATAGAAGCGTCCAGGCCTCATGCTCGCACACCTAACCGTGTAGTTTGATGCAAACAGACGGATTCTACCGTAATAGAACGTGTAGGACCGTTTGTACGAGTGGCAGTTGCGTTTATATCCTGTAATCGGATATACGGGCTCCCAGGCATATCGCGACATAGAAGCCTCCAGGCCTCTTGCTCGCGCACGTAACCCGTGTAGTTTCATGCAAACAGACAGATTCTAACGTAATACAACGTGTAGGACCGTTTGTACGAGTGGCAGTTGCGTTTATATCCTGTAATCGGATATATGGGCTCCCAGGCATATCGCGACATAGAAGCGTCCAGGCCTAATGCTCGCGCACGTAACCCGTGTAGTTTCAAGCAAAAAGACGGATTCTGCAGCAATACAACGTGTAGGACCGTTTGTACGAGTGGCAGTTGCGTTTATATCCTGTAACAGGATATATTGGCTCCCGGGCATATCGCGACGTAGAAGCGTCCAGGCGTCACGCTCGCGCACCTAGCCCGTGTAGTTTGATGCAAACAGTCAGATTCTACCGTATTACAACGTGTGGGACCGCTTGTACGAGTGGCAGTTGCGCTTAAATCCTGTAATCGGATATATGAGCTCCCAAGTATATCGCGACGTAGAAGCGCCCAGGCGTCATGCTCGTTCACGTAACCCGTGTAGTTTAATGCAAACAGACGGATTCTACCGCAATACAACGTGTGGGACCGTTAGTACGAGTGGCAGTTGCGTTTAAATCCTGTAATCGGATACATGGGTTCACAGGCATATCGCGACACAGAAGCGCCCAGGCGTCATGCTCGCGCACGTATTCAGTGTTGTTTGATACAAACAGTCGGATTCTAGCGCAATACAACGTGCGGGACCGTTTGTACGAGTGGCAGTTGCGTTTAAATCCTGTAATCGGATATATGGGCTCCCAGGCATATCGCGACATAGAAGCGTCCAGGCGTCACGCTCGCGCCCCTAGCCCGTGTAGTTTGATGCAAACAGACGGAATCTACCGTAATAGAACGTGTGGGACCGCTTGTACGAGTGGCAGTTGCGTTTAAATCCTGTAATCGGATATATGGGCTCCCAGGCATATCGCTACATAGAAGCGCCCAGGCGTCATGCGAGCGCACGTAACCCGTGTAGTTTGATGCAAACAGTCGGATACTACCGTAACACAACCTGTGGGACCGCTAGTACGAGTGGCAGTTGCGTATAAATCCTGTAATCGGATGTATGGGCTCCCAGGCATATCGCTACATAGAAGCGCCCAGGCGTAATGCGCGCGCACGTAACCCGTGTAGTTTGATGCAAGCAGTCGGATTCTACCGTATTACAACGTGTGGGACCGCTTGTACGAGTGGCAGTTGCGCTTAAATCCTGTAATCGGATATATGAGCTCCCAAGTATATCGCGACGTAGAAGCGCCCAGGCGTCATGCTCGTTCACGTAACCCGTGTAGTATAATGCAAACAGACGGATTCTACCGCAATACAACGTGTGGGACCGTTAGTACGAGTGGCAGTTGCGTTTAAATCCTGTAATCGGATACATGGGTTCACAGGCATATCGCGACACAGAAGCGCCCAGGCGTCATGCTCGCGCACGTATTCAGTGTTGTTTGATACAAACAGTCGGATTCTAGCGCAATACAACGTGCGGGACCGTTTGTACGAGTGGCAGTTGCGTTTAAATCCTGTAATCGGATATATGGGCTCCCAGGCATATCGCGACATAGAAGCGTCCAGGCGTCACGCTCGCGCACCTAGCCCGTGTAGTTTGATGCAAACAGTCAGATTCTACCGTATTACCACGTGTGGGACCGCTTGTACGAGTGGCAGTTGCGCTTAAATCCTGTAATCGGATATATGAGCCCCCAAGTATATCGCGACATAGAAGCGCCCAGGCGTAATGCGCGCGCACGTAACCCGTGTAGTATGATGCAAACAGTCGGATTCTATCGTAATACAACGTGTGGGACTGCTTGTACGAGTGGCAGTTGCGTTTATATCCTGTAATCGGATACATGAGCTCCCAAGTATATCGCGACGTAGAAGCGCCCAGGCGTCATGCTCGTTCACGTAACCCGTGTAGTTTAATGCAAACAGACGGATTCTACCGCAATACAACGTGTGGGACCGTTAGTACGAGTGGCAGTTGCGTTTATATCCTGTAATCGGATATATGGGCTCCCAGGCATATCGCGACATAGAAGCGTCCAGGCCTCATGCTCGCGCACGTAACCCGTGTAGTTTCATGCAAACAGACGGATTCTACCGTAACACAATGTGTAGGACCGTTTGTACGAGTGGCAGTTGCGTTTATATCCTGTAATCGGATATACAGGCTCCAAGGAATATCGCGACATAGACGCGTCCAGGCGTCATGCTCGCGCACCTAACCGTGTAGTTTGATGCAAACAGACGGATTCTACCGTAATACAACGTGTAGGACCGTTTGTACGAGTGGCAGTTGCGTTTATATCCTGTAATCGGATATACGGGCTCCCAGGCATATCGCGACATAGAAGCGTCCAGGCCTAATGCTCGCGCACGTAACCCGTGTAGTTTCAAGCAAAAAGACGGATTCTGCAGCAATACAACGTGTAGGACCGTTTGTACGAGTGGCAGTTGCGTTTATATCCTGTAACCGGATATATTGGCTCCCGGGCATATCGCGACGTAGAAGCGTCCAGGCGTCACGCTCGCGCACCTAGCCCGTGTAGTTTGATGCAAACAGTCAGATTCTACCGTATTACAACGTGTGGGACCGCTTGTACGAGTGGCAGTTGCGCTTAAATCCTGTAATCGGATATATGAGCCCCCAAGTATATCGCGACATAGAAGCGCACAGGCGTCATGCTCGCGCACGTAACCCGTGTAGTTTGATGCAAACAGACGGATTCTACCGTAATACAACGTGTAGTTCCGCTTGTACGAGCGGCAGTTGCGTTTAAATCCTGTAATCGGACATATGAGCTCCCAAGTATATCGCGACATAGAAGCGCCCAGGCGTCATGCTCGCACACGTAACCCGTGTAGTTTGATGCAAACAGACGGAATCTACCATAATAGAACGTGTGGGACCGCTTGTACGAGTGGC
Organism: Trypoxylon attenuatum; assembly: GCA_963989405.1. Classification (NCBI taxonomy): domain Eukaryota; kingdom Metazoa; phylum Arthropoda; class Insecta; order Hymenoptera; family Crabronidae; genus Trypoxylon; species Trypoxylon attenuatum. The sequence continues at coordinate 82,617 of CAXDIT010000109.1, read as the reverse complement.
AGTTGCGTTTAAATCCTGTAATCGGATATATGGGCTCCCAGGCATATCGCTACATAGAAGCGCCCAGGCGTCATGCGAGCGCACGTAACCCGTGTAGTTTGATGCAAACAGTCGGATACTACCGTACTACAACGTGTGGGTCCGCTTGTACGAGTGGCAGTTGCGTTTAAATCCTGTAATCGGATATATGGGCTCCCAGGCATATCGCGACATAGAAGCGCCCAGGCGTAATGCGCGCGCACGTAACCCGTGTAGTTTAATGCAAACAGACGGATTCTACCGCAATACAACGTGTGGGACCGTTAGTACGAGTGGCAGTTGCGTTTATATCCTGTAATCGGATATATGGGCTCCCAGGCATATCGCGACATAGAAGCGTCCAGGCCTCATGCTCGCGCACGTAACCCGTGTAGTTTCATGCAAACAGACGGATTCTACCGTAACACAATGTGTAGGACCGTTTGTACGAGTGGCAGTTGCGTTTATATCCTGTAATCGGATATACAGGCTCCAAGGAATATCGCGACATAGACGCGTCCAGGCGTCATGCGCGCGCACCTAACCGTGTAGTTTGATGCAAACAGACGGATTCTACCGTAATACAACGTGTAGGACCGTTTGTACGAGTGGCAGTTGCGTTTATATCCTGTAATCGGATATACGGGCTCCCAGGCATATCGCGACATAGAAGCCTCCAGGCCTCTTGCTCGCGCACGTAACCCGTGTAGTTTCATGCAAACAGACAGATTCTAACGTAATACAACGTGTAGGACCGTTTGTACGAGTGGCAGTTGCGTTTATATCCTGTAACCGGATATATTGGCTCCCGGGCATATCGCGACGTAGAAGCGTCCAGGCCTCATGCTCGCGCACCTAGCCCGTGTAGTTTGATGCAAACAGTCAGATTCTGCAGCAATACAACGTGTAGGACCGTTTGTACGAGTGGCAGTTGCGTTTATATCCTGTAACCGGATATATTGGCTCCCGGGCATATCGCGACGTAGAAGCGTCCAGGCCTCATGCTCGCGCACCTAGCCCGTGTAGTTTGATGCAAACAGTCAGATTCCACCGTATTACAACGTGTGGGACCGCTTGTACGAGTGGCAGTTGCGTTTAAATCCTGTAATCGGATATATGGGCTCCCAGGCATATCGCTACATAGAAGCGCCCAGGCGTCATGCGAGCGCACGTAACCCGTGTAGTTTGATGCAAACAGTCGGATACTACCGTAACACAACCTGTGGGACCGCTAGTACGAGTGGCAGTTGCGTATAAATCCTGTAATCGGATGTATGGGCTCCCAGGCATATCGCTACATAGAAGCGCCCAGGCGTAATGCGCGCGCACGTAACCCGTGTAGTTTGATGCAAGCAGTCGGATTCTACCGTATTACAACGTGTGGGACCGCTTGTACGAGTGGCAGTTGCGTTTAAATCCTGTAATCGGATATATGGGCTCCCAGGCATATCGCGACATAGAAGCGTCCAGGCGTCACGCTCGCGCACGTAACCCGTGTAGTTTCATGCAAACAGACGGATTCTACCGTAACACAATGTGTAGGACCGTTTGTACGAGTGGCAGTTGCGTTTATATCCTGTAATCGGATATACAGGCTCCAAGGAATATCGCGACATAGACGCGTCCAGGCGTCATGCGCGCGCACCTAACCGTGTAGTTTGATGCAAACAGACGGATTCTACCGTAATACAACGTGTAGGACCGTTTGTACGAGTGGCAGTTGCGTTTATATCCTGTAATCGGATATACGGGCTCCCAGGCATATCGCGACATAGAAGCCTCCAGGCCTCTTGCTCGCGCACGTAACCCGTGTAGTTTCATGCAAACAGACAGATTCTAACGTAATACAACGTGTAGGACCGTTTGTACGAGTGGCAGTTGCGTTTATATCCTGTAACCGGATATATTGGCTCCCGGGCATATCGCGACGTAGAAGCGTCCAGGCCTCATGCTCGCGCACCTAGCCCGTGTAGTTTGATGCAAACAGTCAGATTCTGCAGCAATACAACGTGTAGGACCGTTTGTACGAGTGGCAGTTGCGTTTATATCCTGTAACCGGATATATTGGCTCCCGGGCATATCGCGACGTAGAAGCGTCCAGGCCTCATGCTCGCGCACCTAGCCCGTGTAGTTTGATGCAAACAGTCAGATTCCACCGTATTACAACGTGTGGGACCGCTTGTACGAGTGGCAGTTGCGTTTAAATCCTGTAATCGGATATATGGGCTCCCAGGCATATCGCTACATAGAAGCGCCCAGGCGTCATGCGAGCGCACGTAACCCGTGTAGTTTGATGCAAACAGTCGGATACTACCGTAACACAACCTGTGGGACCGCTAGTACGAGTGGCAGTTGCGTATAAATCCTGTAATCGGATGTATGGGCTCCCAGGCATATCGCTACATAGAAGCGCCCAGGCGTAATGCGCGCGCACGTAACCCGTGTAGTTTGATGCAAGCAGTCGGATTCTACCGTATTACAACGTGTGGGACCGCTTGTACGAGTGGCAGTTGCGTTTAAATCCTGTAATCGGATATATGGGCTCCCAGGCATATCGCGACATAGAAGCGTCCAGGCGTCACGCTCGCGCACCTAGCCCGTGTAGTTTGATGCAAACAGTCAGATTCTACCGTATTACAACGTGTGGGACCGCTTGTACGAGTGGCAGTTGCGCTTAAATCCTGTAATCGGATATATGAGCTCCCAAGTATATCGCGACGTAGAAGCGCCCAGGCGTCATGCTCGTTCACGTAACCCGTGTAGTTTAATGCAAACAGACGGATTCTACCGCAATACAACGTGTGGGACCGTTAGTACGAGTGGCAGTTGCGTTTAAATCCTGTAATCGGATACATGGGTTCACAGGCATATCGCGACACAGAAGCGCCCAGGCGTCATGCTCGCGCACGTATTCAGTGTTGTTTGATACAAACAGTCGGATTCTAGCGCAATACAACGTGCGGGACCGTTTGTACGAGTGGCAGTTGCGTTTAAATCCTGTAATCGGATATATGGGCTCCCAGGCATATCGCGACATAGAAGCGTCCAGGCGTCACGCTCGCGCCCCTAGCCCGTGTAGTTTGATGCAAACAGACGGAATCTACCGTAATAGAACGTGTGGGACCGCTTGTACGAGTGGCAGTTGCGTTTAAATCCTGTAATCGGATATATGGGCTCCCAGGCATATCGCTACATAGAAGCGCCCAGGCGTCATGCGAGCGCACGTAACCCGTGTAGTTTGATGCAAACAGTCGGATACTACCGTAACACAACCTGTGGGACCGCTAGTACGAGTGGCAGTTGCGTATAAATCCTGTAATCGGATGTATGGGCTCCCAGGCATATCGCTACATAGAAGCGCCCAGGCGTAATGCGCGCGCACGTAACCCGTGTAGTTTGATGCAAGCAGTCGGATTCTACCGTATTACAACGTGTGGGACCGCTTGTACGAGTGGCAGTTGCGCTTAAATCCTGTAATCGGATATATGAGCTCCCAAGTATATCGCGACGTAGAAGCGCCCAGGCGTCATGCTCGTTCACGTAACCCGTGTAGTATAATGCAAACAGACGGATTCTACCGCAATACAACGTGTGGGACCGTTAGTACGAGTGGCAGTTGCGTTTAAATCCTGTAATCGGATACATGGGTTCACAGGCATATCGCGACACAGAAGCGCCCAGGCGTCATGCTCGCGCACGTATTCAGTGTTGTTTGATACAAACAGTCGGATTCTAGCGCAATACAACGTGCGGGACCGTTTGTACGAGTGGCAGTTGCGTTTAAATCCTGTAATCGGATATATGGGCTCCCAGGCATATCGCGACATAGAAGCGTCCAGGCGTCACGCTCGCGCACCTAGCCCGTGTAGTTTGATGCAAACAGTCAGATTCTACCGTATTACCACGTGTGGGACCGCTTGTACGAGTGGCAGTTGCGCTTAAATCCTGTAATCGGATATATGAGCCCCCAAGTATATCGCGACATAGAAGCGCCCAGGCGTAATGCGCGCGCACGTAACCCGTGTAGTATGATGCAAACAGTCGGATTCTATCGTAATACAACGTGTGGGACTGCTTGTACGAGTGGCAGTTGCGTTTATATCCTGTAATCGGATACATGAGCTCCCAAGTATATCGCGACGTAGAAGCGCCCAGGCGTCATGCTCGTTCACGTAACCCGTGTAGTTTAATGCAAACAGACGGATTCTACCGCAATACAACGTGTGGGACCGTTAGTACGAGTGGCAGTTGCGTTTATATCCTGTAATCGGATATATGGGCTCCCAGGCATATCGCGACATAGAAGCGTCCAGGCCTCATGCTCGCGCACGTAACCCGTGTAGTTTCATGCAAACAGACGGATTCTACCGTAACACAATGTGTAGGACCGTTTGTACGAGTGGCAGTTGCGTTTATATCCTGTAATCGGATATACAGGCTCCAAGGAATATCGCGACATAGACGCGTCCAGGCGTCATGCTCGCGCACCTAACCGTGTAGTTTGATGCAAACAGACGGATTCTACCGTAATACAACGTGTAGGACCGTTTGTACGAGTGGCAGTTGCGTTTATATCCTGTAATCGGATATACGGGCTCCCAGGCATATCGCGACATAGAAGCGTCCAGGCCTAATGCTCGCGCACGTAACCCGTGTAGTTTCAAGCAAAAAGACGGATTCTGCAGCAATACAACGTGTAGGACCGTTTGTACGAGTGGCAGTTGCGTTTATATCCTGTAACCGGATATATTGGCTCCCGGGCATATCGCGACGTAGAAGCGTCCAGGCGTCACGCTCGCGCACCTAGCCCGTGTAGTTTGATGCAAACAGTCAGATTCTACCGTATTACAACGTGTGGGACCGCTTGTACGAGTGGCAGTTGCGCTTAAATCCTGTAATCGGATATATGAGCCCCCAAGTATATCGCGACATAGAAGCGCACAGGCGTCATGCTCGCGCACGTAACCCGTGTAGTTTGATGCAAACAGACGGATTCTACCGTAATACAACGTGTAGTTCCGCTTGTACGAGCGGCAGTTGCGTTTAAATCCTGTAATCGGACATATGAGCTCCCAAGTATATCGCGACATAGAAGCGCCCAGGCGTCATGCTCGCACACGTAACCCGTGTAGTTTGATGCAAACAGACGGAATCTACCATAATAGAACGTGTGGGACCGCTTGTACGAGTGGCAGTTGCGTTTAAATCCTGTAATCGGATATATGGGCTCCCAGGCATATCGCTACATAGAAGCGCCCAGGCGTCATGCGAGCGCACGTAACCCGTGTAGTTTGATGCAAACAGTCGGATACTACCGTACTACAACGTGTGGGACCGCTTGTACGAGTGGCAGTTGCGTTTAAATCCTGTAATCGGATATATGGGCTCCCAGGCATATCGCGACATAGAAGCGCCCAGGCGTAATGCGCGCGCACGTAACCCGTGTAGTTTAATGCAAACAGACGGATTCTACCGCAATACAACGTGTGGGACCGTTAGTACGAGTGGCAGTTGCGTTTATATCCTGTAATCGGATATATGGGCTCCCAGGCATATCGCGACATAGAAGCGTCCAGGCCTCATGCTCGCGCACGTAACCCGTGTAGTTTCATGCAAACAGACGGATTCTACCGTAACACAATGTGTAGGACCGTTTGTACGAGTGGCAGTTGCGTTTATATCCTGTAATCGGATATACAGGCTCCAAGGAATATCGCGACATAGACGCGTCCAGGCGTCATGCGCGCGCACCTAACCGTGTAGTTTGATGCAAACAGACGGATTCTACCGTAATACAACGTGTAGGACCGTTTGTACGAGTGGCAGTTGCGTTTATATCCTGTAATCGGATATACGGGCTCCCAGGCATATCGCGACATAGAAGCCTCCAGGCCTCTTGCTCGCGCACGTAACCCGTGTAGTTTCATGCAAACAGACAGATTCTAACGTAATACAACGTGTAGGACCGTTTGTACGAGTGGCAGTTGCGTTTATATCCTGTAACCGGATATATTGGCTCCCGGGCATATCGCGACGTAGAAGCGTCCAGGCCTCATGCTCGCGCACCTAGCCCGTGTAGTTTGATGCAAACAGTCAGATTCTGCAGCAATACAACGTGTAGGACCGTTTGTACGAGTGGCAGTTGCGTTTATATCCTGTAACCGGATATATTGGCTCCCGGGCATATCGCGACGTAGAAGCGTCCAGGCCTCATGCTCGCGCACCTAGCCCGTGTAGTTTGATGCAAACAGTCAGATTCCACCGTATTACAACGTGTGGGACCGCTTGTACGAGTGGCAGTTGCGTTTAAATCCTGTAATCGGATATATGGGCTCCCAGGCATATCGCTACATAGAAGCGCCCAGGCGTCATGCGAGCGCACGTAACCCGTGTAGTTTGATGCAAACAGTCGGATACTACCGTAACACAACCTGTGGGACCGCTAGTACGAGTGGCAGTTGCGTATAAATCCTGTAATCGGATGTATGGGCTCCCAGGCATATCGCTACATAGAAGCGCCCAGGCGTAATGCGCGCGCACGTAACCCGTGTAGTTTGATGCAAGCAGTCGGATTCTACCGTATTACAACGTGTGGGACCGCTTGTACGAGTGGCAGTTGCGTTTAAATCCTGTAATCGGATATATGGGCTCCCAGGCATATCGCGACATAGAAGCGTCCAGGCGTCACGCTCGCGCACCTAGCCCGTGTAGTTTGATGCAAACAGTCAGATTCTACCGTATTACAACGTGTGGGACCGCTTGTACGAGTGGCAGTTGCGCTTAAATCCTGTAATCGGATATATGAGCCCCCAAGTATATCGCGACATAGAAGCGCCCAGGCGTAATGCGCGCGCACGTAACCCGTGTAGTATGATGCAAACAGTCGGATTCTATCGTAATACAACGTGTGGGACTGCTTGTACGAGTGGCAGTTGCGTTTATATCCTGTAATCGGATACATGAGCTCCCAAGTATATCGCGACGTAGAAGCGCCCAGGCGTCATGCTCGCGCACGTAACCCGTGTAGTTTCATGCAAACAGACGCATTCTACCGTAACACAATATGTAGGACCGTTTGTACGAGTGGCAGTTGCGTTTATATCCTGTAATCGGATATACAGGCTCCAAGGAATATCGCGACATAGAAGCCTCCAGGCCTCTTGCTCGCGCACGTAACCCGTGTAGTTTCATGCAAACAGACAGATTCTAACGTAATACAACGTGTAGGACCGTTTGTACGAGTGGCAGTTGCGTTTATATCCTGTAATCGGATATATGGGCTCCCAGGCATATCGCGACATAGAAGCGTCCAGGCCTAATGCTCGCGCACGTAACCCGTGTAGTTTCAAGCAAACAGACGGATTCTGCAGCAATACAACGTGTAGGACCGTTTGTACGAGTGGCAGTTGCGTTTATATCCTGTAACGGGATATATTGGCTCCCGGGCATATCGCGACGTAGAAGCGTCCAGGCGTCACGCTCGCGCACGTAGCCCGTGTAGTTTGATGCAAACAGTCAGATTCTACCGTATTACAACGTGTGGGACCGCTTGTACGAGTGGCAGTTGCGCTTAAATCCTGTAATCGGATATATGAGCCCCCAAGTATATCGCGACATAGAAGCGCACAGGCGTCATGCTCGCGCACGTAACCCGTGTAGTTTGATGCAAACAGACGGATTCTACCGTAATACAACGTGTAGTTCCGCTTGTACGAGCGGCAGTTGCGTTTAAATCCTGTAATCGGACATATGAGCTCCCAAGTATATCGCGACATAGAAGCGCCCAGGCGTCATGCTCGCACACGTAACCCGTGTAGTTTGATGCAAACAGACGGAATCTACCGTAATAGAACGTGTGGGACCGCTTGTACGAGTGGCAGTTGCGTTTAAATCCTGTAATCGGATATATGGGCTCCCACGCATATCGCTACATAGAAGCGCCCAGGCGTCATGCGAGCGCACGTAACCCGTGTAGTTTGATGCAAACAGTCGGATACTACCGTAATACAACGTGTGGGACTGCTTGTACGAGTGGCAGTTGCGTTTATATCCTGTAATCGGATACATGAGCTCCCAAGTATATCGCGACGTAGAAGCGCCCAGGCGTCATGCTCGTTCACGTAACCCGTGTAGTTTAATGCAAACAGACGGATTCTACCGCAATACAACGTGTGGGACCGTTAGTACGAGTGGCAGTTGCGTTTATATCCTGTAATCGGATGTATGAGCTCCCAGGCATATCGCGACATAGAAGCGTCCAGGCGTCATGCTCGCGCACATAACCCGTGTAGTTTGATGCAAACAGACGGATTCTACCGTAATACAACGTGTAGGACCGTTTGTACGAGTGGCAGTTGCGTTTATATCCTGTAATCGGATATATGGCCTCCCAGGCATATCGCGACATAGAAGCGCCCAGGCGTAATGCGCGCGCACGTAACCCGTGTAGTATGATGCAAACAGTCGGATTCTATCGTAATACAACGTGTGGGACTGCTTGTACGAGCGGCAGTTGCGTTTAAATCCTGTAATCGGACATATGAGCTCCCAAGTATATCGCGACATAGAAGCGCCCAGGCGTCATGCTCGCACACGTAACCCGTGTAGTTTGATGCAAACAGACGGAATCTACCGTAATAGAACGTGTGGGACCGCTTGTACGAGTGGCAGTTGCGTTTAAATCCTGTAATCGGATGTATGGGCTCCCAGGCATATCGCTACATAGAAGCGCCCAGGCGTAATGCGCGCGCACGTAACCCGTGTAGTTTGATGCAAGCAGTCGGATTCTACCGTATTACAACGTGTGGGACCGCTTGTACGAGTGGCAGTTGCGCTTCAATCCTGTAATCGGATATATGAGCTCCCAAGTATATCGCGACGTAGAAGCGCCCAGGCGTCATGCTCGTTCACGTAACCCGTGTAGTTTGATGCAAACAGTCAGATTCTACCGTATTACAACGTGTGGGACCGCTTGTACGAGTGGCAGTTGCGCTTAAATCCTGTAATCGGATATATGAGCCCCCAAGTATATCGCGACATAGAAGCGCCCAGGCGTAATGCGCGCGCACGTAACCCGTGTAGTATGATGCAAACAGTCGGATTCTATCGTAATACAACGTGTGGGACTGCTTGTACGAGTGGCAGTTGCGTTTAAATCCTGTAATCGGATATATGGGCTCCCAGGCATATCGCGACATAGAAGCGTCCAGGCGTCACGCTCGCGCACCTAGCCCGTGTAGTTTGATGCAAACAGTCAGATTCTACCGTATTACAACGTGTGGGACCGCTTGTACGAGTGGCAGTTGCGCTTAAATCCTGTAATCGGATATATGAGCCCCCAAGTATATCGCGACATAGAAGCGCCCAGGCGTAATGCGCGCGCACGTAACCCGTGTAGTATGATGCAAACAGTCGGATTCTATCGTAATACAACGTGTGGGACTGCTTGTACGAGTGGCAGTTGCGTTTATATCCTGTAATCGGATACATGAGCTCCCAAGTATATCGCGACGTAGAAGCGCCCAGGCGTCATGCTCGTTCACGTAACCCGTGTAGTTTAATGCAAACAGACGGATTCTACCGCAATACAACGTGTGGGACCGTTAGTACGAGTGGCAGTTGCGTTTATATCCTGTAATCGGATGTATGAGCTCCCAGGCATATCGCGACATAGAAGCGTCCAGGCGTCATGCTCGCGCACATAACCCGTGTAGTTTGATGCAAACAGACGGATTCTACCGTAATACAACGTGTAGGACCGTTTGTACGAGTGGCAGTTGCGTTTATATCCTGAAATCGGATATATAGGCTCCCAGGCATATCGCGACATAGAAGCGTCCAGACGTCATGCTCGCGCACGTAACCCGTGTAGTTTCATGCAAACAGACGGATTCTACCGTAATACAACGTGTAGGACCGTTTGTACGAGTGGCAGTTGCGTTTATATCCTGTAACCGGATATATTGGCGCCCGGGCATATCGCGACGTAGAAGCGTCCAGGCGTCATGCTCGCGCACGTAACCCGTGTAGTTTGATGCAAACAGACGGATTCTACCGTAATACAACGTGTAGGACCGTTTGCACGAGTTGCAGTTGCGTTCATATCCTGTAATCTGATATATTGACTCCCAGGCATATCGCGACATAGAAGCGTCCAGGCCTAATGCTCGCGCACGTAACCCGTGTAGTTTCAAGCAAACAGACGGATTCTGCAGCAATACAACGTGTAGGACCGTTTGTACGAGTGGCAGTTGCGTTTATATCCTGTAACCGGATATATTGGCTCCCGGGCATATCGCGACGTAGAAGCGTCCAGGCGTCACGCTCGCGCACCTAGCCCGTGCAGTTTGATGCAAACAGACGGATTCTACCGTAATACAACGTGTAGGACCGTTTGCACGAGTGGCAGATGCGTTCATATCCTGTAATCGGATATATTGGCTCCCAGGCATATCGCGATATAGAAGCGTCCAGGCGTCATGCTCGCGCACGTAACCCGTGTAGTTTCATGCAAACAGACGGATTCTACCGTAATACAACGTGGAGGACCGTTTGTACGAGTGGCATTTGCGTTTATATCCTGTAATCGGATATACAGGCTCCAAGGAATATCGCGACATAGACGCGTCCAGGCGTCATGCTCGCGCTCCTAACCGTGTAGTTTGATGCAAACAGACGGATTCTAACGTATTACAACGTGTGGGACCGCTTGTACGAGTGGCAGTTGCGCTTAAATCCTGTAATCGGATATATGAGCCCCCAAGTATATCGCGACATAGAAGCGCCCAGGCGTAATGCGCGCGCACGTAACCCGTGTAGTATGATGCAAACAGTCGGATTCTATCGTAATACAACGTGTGGGACTGCTTGTACGAGTGGCAGTTGCGTTTATATCCTGTAATCGGATACATGAGCTCCCAAGTATATCGCGACGTAGAAGCGCCCAGGCGTCATGCTCGTTCACGTAACCCGTGTAGTTTAATGCAAACAGACGGATTCTACCGCAATACAACGTGTGGGACCGTTAGTACGAGTGGCAGTTGCGTTTATATCCTGTAATCGGATGTATGAGCTCCCAGGCATATCGCGACATAGAAGCGTCCAGGCGTCATGCTCGCGCACGTAACCCGTGTAGTTTCATGCAAACAGACGGATTCTACCGTAATACAACGTGGAGGACCGTTTGTACGAGTGGCATTTGCGTTTATATCCTGTAATCGGATATACAGGCTCCAAGGAATATCGCGACATAGACGCGTCCAGGCGTCATGCTCGCGCTCCTAACCGTGTAGTTTGATGCAAACAGACGGATTCTAACGTATTACAACGTGTGGGACCGCTTGTACGAGTGGCAGTTGCGCTTAAATCCTGTAATCGGATATATGAGCCCCCAAGTATATCGCGACATAGAAGCGCCCAGGCGTAATGCGCGCGCACGTAACCCGTGTAGTATGATGCAAACAGTCGGATTCTATCGTAATACAACGTGTGGGACTGCTTGTACGAGTGGCAGTTGCGTTTATATCCTGTAATCGGATACATGAGCTCCCAAGTATATCGCGACGTAGAAGCGCCCAGGCGTCATGCTCGTTCACGTAACCCGTGTAGTTTAATGCAAACAGACGGATTCTACCGCAATACAACGTGTGGGACCGTTAGTACGAGTGGCAGTTGCGTTTATATCCTGTAATCGGATGTATGAGCTCCCAGGCATATCGCGACATAGAAGCGTCCAGGCGTCATGCTCGCGCACATAACCCGTGTAGTTTGACGCAAACAGACGGATTCTACCGTAATACAACGTGTAGGACCGTTTGTACGAGTGGCAGTTGCGTTTATATCCTGTAACCGGATATATTGGCGCCCGGGCATATCGCGACGTAGAAGCGTCCAGGCGTCATGCTCGCGCACGTAACCCGTGTAGTTTGATGCAAACAGACGGATTCTACCGTAATACAACGTGTAGGACCGTTTGCACGAGTTGCAGTTGCGTTCATATCCTGTAATCTGATATATTGACTCCCAGGCATATCGCGACATAGAAGCGTCCAGGCCTAATGCTCGCGCACGTAACCCGTGTAGTTTCAAGCAAACAGACGGATTCTGCAGCAATACAACGTGTAGGACCGTTTGTACGAGTGGCAGTTGCGTTTATATCCTGTAACCGGATATATTGGCTCCCGGGCATATCGCGACGTAGAAGCGTCCAGGCGTCACGCTCGCGCACCTAGCCCGTGCAGTTTGATGCAAACAGACGGATTCTAACGTATTACAACGTGTGGGACCGCTTGTACGAGTGGCAGTTGCGCTTAAATCCTGTAATCGGATATATGAGCCCCCAAGTATATCGCGACATAGAAGCGCCCAGGCGTAATGCGGGCGCACGTAACCCGTGTAGTATGATGCAAACAGTCGGATTCTATCGTAATACAACGTGTGGGACTGCTTGTACGAGTGGCAGTTGCGTTTATATCCTGTAATCGGATACATGAGCTCCCAAGTATATCGCGACGTAGAAGCGCCCAGGCGTCATGCTCGTTCACGTAACCCGTGTAGTTTAATGCAAACAGACGGATTCTACCGCAATACAACGTGTGGGACCGTTAGTACGAGTGGCAGTTGCGTTTATATCCTGTAATCGGATGTATGAGCTCCCAGGCATATCGCGACATAGAAGCGTCCAGGCGTCATGCTCGCGCACATAACCCGTGTAGTTTGATGCAAACAGACGGATTCTACCGCAATACAACGTGTAGGACCGTTTGTACGAGTGGCAGTTGCGTTTATATCCTGTAACCGGATATATTGGCGCCCGGGCATATCGCGACGTAGAAGCGTCCAGGCGTCATGCTCGCGCACGTAACCCGTGTAGTTTCATGCAAACAGACGGATTCTAACGTAATACAACGTGTAGGACCGTTTGTACGAGTGGCAGTTGCGTTTATATCCTGTAATCGGATACATGAGCTCCCAAGTATATCGCGACGTAGAAGCGCCCAGGCGTCATGCTCGTTCACGTAACCCGTGTAGTTTAATGCAAACAGACGGATTCTACCGCAATACAACGTGTGGGACCGTTAGTACGAGTGGCAGTTGCGTTTATATCCTGTAATCGGATGTATGAGCTCCCAGGCATATCGCGACATAGAAGCGTCCAGGCGTCATGCTCGCGCACATAACCCGTGTAGTTTGATGCAAACAGACGGATTCTATCGTAATACAACGTGTGGGACTGCTTGTACGAGTGGCAGTTGCGTTTATATCCTGTAATCGGATACATGAGCTCCCAAGTATATCGCGACGTAGAAGCGCCCAGGCGTCATGCTCGTTCACGTAACCCGTGTAGTTTAATGCAAACAGACGGATTCTACCGCAATACAACGTGTGGGACCGTTAGTACGAGTGGCAGTTGCGTTTATATCCTGTAATCGGATGTATGAGCTCCCAGGCATATCGCGACATAGAAGCGTCCAGGCGTCATGCTCGCGCACATAACCCGTGTAGTTTGATGCAAACAGACGGATTCTACCGTAATACAACGTGTAGGACCGTTTGTACGAGTGGCAGTTGCGTTTATATCCTGTAACCGGATATATTGGCGCCCGGGCATATCGCGACGTAGAAGCGTCCAGGCGTCATGCTCGCGCACATAACCCGTGTAGTTTGATGCAAACAGACGGATTCTGCAGCAATACAACGTGTAGGACCGTTTGTACGAGTGGCAGTTGCGTTTATATCCTGTAACCGGATATATTGGCTCCCGGGCATATCGCGACGTAGAAGCGTCCAGGCGTCACGCTCGCGCACCTAGCCCGTGCAGTTTGATGCAAACAGACGGATTCTACCGTAATACAACGTGTAGGACCGTTTGCACGAGTGGCAGTTGCGTTCATATCCTGTAATCGGATATATTGGCTCCCAGGCATATCGCGATATAGAAGCGTCCAGGCGTCATGCTCGCGCACGTAACCCGTGTAGTTTCATGCAAGCAGACGGATTCTACCGTAATACAACGTGTAGGACCGTTTGCACGAGTGGCAGTTGCGTTCATATCCTGTAATCGGATATATTGGCTCCCAGGCATATCGCGATATAGAAGCGTCCAGGCGTCATGCTCGCGCACGTAACCCGTGTAGTTTCATGCAAACAGACGGATTCTACCGTAATACAACGTGGAGGACCGTTTGTACGAGTGGCATTTGCGTTTATATCCTGTAATCGGATATACAGGCTCCAAGGAATATCGCGACATAGACGCGTCCAGGCGTCATGCTCGCGCTCCTAACCGTGTAGTTTGATGCAAACAGACGGATTCTAACGTATTACAACGTGTGGGACCGCTTGTACGAGTGGCAGTTGCGCTTAAATCCTGTAATCGGATATATGAGCCCCCAAGTATATCGCGACATAGAAGCGCCCAGGCGTAATGCGCGCGCACGTAACCCGTGTAGTATGATGCAAACAGTCGGATTCTATCGTAATACAACGTGTGGGACTGCTTGTACGAGTGGCAGTTGCGTTTATATCCTGTAATCGGATACATGAGCAACCAAGTATATCGCGACGTAGAAGCGCCCAGGCGTCATGCTCGTTCACGTAACCCGTGTAGTTTAATGCAAACAGACGGATTCTACCGCAATACAACGTGTGGGACCGATAGTACGAGTGGCAGTTGCGTTTATATCCTGTAATCGGATGTATGAGCTCCCAGGCATATCGCGACATAGAAGCGTCCAGGCGTCATGCTCGCGCACATAACCCGTGTAGTTTGATGCAAACAGACGGATTCTACCGTAATACAACGTGTGGGACTGCTTGTACGAGTGGCAGTTGCGTTTATATCCTGTAATCGGATGTATGAGCTCCCAGGCATATCGCGACATAGAAGCGTCCAGGCGTCATGCTCGCGCACGTAACCCGTGTAGTTTGATGCAAACAGACGGATTCTACCGTAATACAACGTGTAGGACCGTTTGCACGAGTTGCAGTTGCGTTCATATCCTGTAATCTGATATATTGACTCCCAGGCATATCGCGACATAGAAGCGTCCAGGCCTAATGCTCGCGCACGTAACCCGTGTAGTTTCAAGCGAACAGACGGATTCTGCAGCAATACAACGTGTAGGACCGTTTGTACGAGTGGCAGTTGCGTTTATATCCTGTAACCGGATATATTGGCTCCCGGGCATATCGCGACGTAGAAGCGTCCAGGCGTCACGCTCGCGCACCTAGCCCGTGCAGTTTGATGCAAACAGACGGATTCTACCGTAATACAACGTGTAGGACCGTTTGCACGAGTGGCAGTTGCGTTCATATCCTGTAATCGGAAATATTGGCTCCCAGGCATATCGCGATATAGAAGCGTCCAGGCGTCATGCTCGCGCACGTAACCCGTGTAGTTTCATGCAAGCAGACGGATTCTACCGTAATACAACGTGTAGGACCGTTTGCACGAGTGGCAGTTGCGTTCATATCCTGTAATCGGATATATTGGCTCCCAGGCATATCGCGATATAGAAGCGTCCAGGCGTCATGCTCGCGCACGTAACCCGTGTAGTTTCATGCAAACAGACGGATTCTACCGTAATACAACGTGGAGGACCGTTTGTACGAATGGCATTTGCGTTTATATCCTGTAATCGGATGTATGAGCTCCCAGGCATATCGCGACATAGAAGCGTCCAGGCGTCATGCTCGCGCACATAACCCGTGTAGTTTGATGCAAACAGACGGATTCTACCGTAATACAACGTGTAGGACCGTTTGTACGAGTGGCAGTTGCGTTTATATCCTGTAACCGGATATATTGGCGCCCGGGCATATCGCGACGTAGAAGCGTCCAGGCGTCATGCTCGCGCACATAACCCGTGTAGTTTGATGCAAACAGACGGATTCTGCAGCAATACAACGTGTAGGACCGTTTGTACGAGTGGCAGTTGCGTTTATATCCTGTAACCGGATATATTGGCTCCCGGGCATATCGCGACGTAGAAGCGTCCAGGCGTCACGCTCGCGCACCTAGCCCGTGTAGTTTGATGCAAACAGACGGATTCTACCGTAATACAACGTGTAGGACCGTTTGCACGAGTGGCAGTTGCGTTCATATCCTGTAATCGGATATATTGGCTCCCAGGCATATCGCGATATAGAAGCGTCCAGGCGTCATGCTCGCGCACGTAACCCGTGTAGTTTCATGCAAGCAGACGGATTCTACCGTAATACAACGTGTAGGACCGTTTGCACGAGTGGCAGTTGCGTTCATATCCTGTAATCGGATATATTGGCTCCCAGGCATATCGCGATATAGAAGCGTCCAGGCGTCATGCTCGCGCACGTAACCCGTGTAGTTTCATGCAAGCAGACGGATTCTACCGTAATACAACGTGGAGGACCGTTTGTACGAGTGGCATTTGCGTTTATATCCTGTAATCGGATATACAGGCTCCAAGGAATATCGCGACATAGACGCGTTCAGGCGTCATGCTCGCGCTCCTAACCGTGTAGTTTGATGCAAACAGGCGGATTCTAACGTATTACAACGTGTGGGACCGCTTGTACGAGTGGCAGTTGCGCTTAAATCCTGTAATCGGATATATGAGCCCCCAAGTATATCGCGACATAGAAGCGTCCAGGCGTCATGCTCGCGCACATAACCCGTGTAGTTTGATGCAAACAGACGGATTCTACCGTAATACAACGTGTAGGACCGTTTGTACGAGTGGCAGTTGCGTTTATATCCTGTAACCGGATATATTGGCGCCCGGGCATATCGCGACGTAGAAGCGTCCAGGCGTCATGCTCGCGCACGTAACCCGTGTAGTTTGATGCAAACAGACGGATTCTACCGTAATACAACGTGTAGGACCGTTTGCACGAGTTGCAGTTGCGTTCATATCCTGTAATCTGATATATTGACTCCCAGGCATATCGCGACATAGAAGCGTCCAGGCGTAATGCGCGCGCACGTAACCCGTGTAGTATGATGCAAACAGTCGGATTCTATCGTAATACAACGTGTGGGACTGCTTGTACGAGTGGCAGTTGCGTTTATATCCTGTAATCGGATACATGAGCTCCCAAGTATATCGCGACGTAGAAGCGCCCAGGCGTCATGCTCGTTCACGTAACCCGTGTAGTTTAATGCAAACAGACGGATTCTACCGCAATACAACGTGTGGGACCGTTAGTACGAGTGGCAGTTGCGTTTATATCCTGTAATCGGATGTATGAGCTCCCAGGCATATCGCGACATAGAAGCGTCCAGGCGTCATGCTCGCGCACATAACCCGTGTAGTTTGATGCAAACAGACGGATTCTACCGTAATACAACGTGTAGGACCTTTTGTACGAGTGGCAGTTGCGTTTATATCCTGTAACCGGATATATTGGCGCCCGGGCATATCGCGACGTAGAAGCGTCCAGGCGTCATGCTCGCGCACGTAACCCGTGTAGTTTGATGCAAACAGACGGATTCTACCGTAATACAACGTGTAGGACCGTTTGCACGAGTTGCAGTTGCGTTCATATCCTGTAATCTGATATATTGACTCCCAGGCATATCGCGACATAGAAGCGTCCAGGCCTAATGCTCGCGCACGTAACCCGTGTAGTTTCAAGCGAACAGACGGATTCTGCAGCAATACAACGTGTAGGACCGTTTGTACGAGTGGCAGTTGCGTTTATATCCTGTAACCGGATATATTGGCTCCCGGGCATATCGCGACGTAGAAGCGTCCAGGCGTCACGCTCGCGCACCTAGCCCGTGCAGTTTGATGCAAACAGACGGATTCTACCGTAATACAACGTGTAGGACCGTTTGCACGAGTGGCAGTTGCGTTCATATCCTGTAATCGGATATATTGGCTCCCAGGCATATCGCGATATAGAAGCGTCCAGGCGTCATGCTCGCGCACGTAACCCGTGTAGTTTCATGCAAGCAGACGGATTCTACCGTAATACAACGTGTAGGACCGTTTGCACGAGTGGCAGTTGCGTTCATATCCTGTAATCGGATATATTGGCTCCCAGGCATATCGCGATATAGAAGCGTCCAGGCGTCATGCTCGCGCACGTAACCCGTGTAGTTTCATGCAAACAGACGGATTCTACCGTAATACAACGTGGAGGACCGTTTGTACGAATGGCATTTGCGTTTATATCCTGTAATCGGATGTATGAGCTCCCAGGCATATCGCGACATAGAAGCGTCCAGGCGTCATGCTCGCGCACATAACCCGTGTAGTTTGATGCAAACAGACGGATTCTACCGCAATACAACGTGTGGGACCGTTAGTACGAGTGGCAGTTGCGTTTATATCCTGTAATCGGATGTATGAGCTCCCAGGCATATCGCGACATAGAAGCGTCCAGGCGTCATGCTCGCGCACATAACCCGTGTAGTTTGATGCAAACAGACGGATTCTACCGTAATACAACGTGTAGGACCGTTTGTACGAGTGGCAGTTGCGTTTATATCCTGTAACCGGATATATTGGCGCCCGGGCATATCGCGACGTAAAAGCGTCCAGGCGTCATGCTCGCGCACGTAACCCGTGTAGTTTGATGCAAACAGACGGATTCTACCGTAATACAACGTGTAGGACCGTTTGCACGAGTTGCAGTTGCGTTCATATCCTGTAATCTGATATATTGACTCCCAGGCATATCGCGACATAGAAGCGTCCAGGCCTAATGCTCGCGCACGTAACCCGTGTAGTTTCAAGCGAACAGACGGATTCTGCAGCAATACAACGTGTAGGACCGTTTGTACGAGTGGCAGTTGCGTTTATATCCTGTAACCGGATATATTGGCTCCCGGGCATATCGCGACGTAGAAGCGTCCAGGCGTCACGCTCGCGCACCTAGCCCGTGCAGTTTGATGCAAACAGACGGATTCTACCGTAATACAACGTGTAGGACCGTTTGCACGAGTGGCAGTTGCGTTCATATCCTGTAATCGGAAATATTGGCTCCCAGGCATATCGCGATATAGAAGCGTCCAGGCGTCATGCTCGCGCACGTAACCCGTGTAGTTTCATGCAAGCAGACGGATTCTACCGTAATACAACGTGTAGGACCGTTTGCACGAGTGGCAGTTGCGTTCATATCCTGTAATCGGATATATTGGCTCCCAGGCATATCGCGATATAGAAGCGTCCAGGCGTCATGCTCGCGCACGTAACCCGTGTAGTTTCATGCAAACAGACGGATTCTACCGTAATACAACGTGGAGGACCGTTTGTACGAATGGCATTTGCGTTTATATCCTGTAATCGGATATATTGGCGCCCGGGCATATCGCGACGTAGAAGCGTCCAGGCGTCATGCTCGCGCACGTAACCCGTGTAGTTTCATGCAAACAGACGGATTCTAACGTAATACAACGTGTAGGACCGTTTGTACGAGTGGCAGTTGCGTTTATATCCTGTAATCGGATACATGAGCTCCCAAGTATATCGCGACGTAGAAGCGCCCAGGCGTCATGCTCGTTCACGTAACCCGTGTAGTTTAATGCAAACAGACGGATTCTACCGCAATACAACGTGTGGGACCGTTAGTACGAGTGGCAGTTGCGTTTATATCCTGTAATCGGATGTATGAGCTCCCAGGCATATCGCGACATAGAAGCGTCCAGGCGTCATGCTCGCGCACATAACCCGTGTAGTTTGATGCAAACAGACGGATTCTATCGTAATACAACGTGTGGGACTGCTTGTACGAGTGGCAGTTGCGTTTATATCCTGTAATCGGATACATGAGCTCCCAAGTATATCGCGACGTAGAAGCGCCCAGGCGTCATGCTCGTTCACGTAACCCGTGTAGTTTAATGCAAACAGACGGATTCTACCGCAATACAACGTGTGGGACCGTTAGTACGAGTGGCAGTTGCGTTTATATCCTGTAATCGGATGTATGAGCTCCCAGGCATATCGCGACATAGAAGCGTCCAGGCGTCATGCTCGCGCACATAACCCGTGTAGTTTGATGCAAACAGACGGATTCTACCGTAATACAACGTGTAGGACCGTTTGTACGAGTGGCAGTTGCGTTTATATCCTGTAACCGGATATATTGGCGCCCGGGCATATCGCGACGTAGAAGCGTCCAGGCGTCATGCTCGCGCACATAACCCGTGTAGTTTGATGCAAACAGACGGATTCTGCAGCAATACAACGTGTAGGACCGTTTGTACGAGTGGCAGTTGCGTTTATATCCTGTAACCGGATATATTGGCTCCCGGGCATATCGCGACGTAGAAGCGTCCAGGCGTCACGCTCGCGCACCTAGCCCGTGCAGTTTGATGCAAACAGACGGATTCTACCGTAATACAACGTGTAGGACCGTTTGCACGAGTGGCAGTTGCGTTCATATCCTGTAATCGGATATATTGGCTCCCAGGCATATCGCGATATAGAAGCGTCCAGGCGTCATGCTCGCGCACGTAACCCGTGTAGTTTCATGCAAGCAGACGGATTCTACCGTAATACAACGTGTAGGACCGTTTGCACGAGTGGCAGTTGCGTTCATATCCTGTAATCGGATATATTGGCTCCCAGGCATATCGCGATATAGAAGCGTCCAGGCGTCATGCTCGCGCACGTAACCCGTGTAGTTTCATGCAAACAGACGGATTCTACCGTAATACAACGTGGAGGACCGTTTGTACGAGTGGCATTTGCGTTTATATCCTGTAATCGGATATACAGGCTCCAAGGAATATCGCGACATAGACGCGTCCAGGCGTCATGCTCGCGCTCCTAACCGTGTAGTTTGATGCAAACAGACGGATTCTAACGTATTACAACGTGTGGGACCGCTTGTACGAGTGGCAGTTGCGCTTAAATCCTGTAATCGGATATATGAGCCCCCAAGTATATCGCGACATAGAAGCGCCCAGGCGTAATGCGCGCGCACGTAACCCGTGTAGTATGATGCAAACAGTCGGATTCTATCGTAATACAACGTGTGGGACTGCTTGTACGAGTGGCAGTTGCGTTTATATCCTGTAATCGGATACATGAGCAACCAAGTATATCGCGACGTAGAAGCGCCCAGGCGTCATGCTCGTTCACGTAACCCGTGTAGTTTAATGCAAACAGACGGATTCTACCGCAATACAACGTGTGGGACCGATAGTACGAGTGGCAGTTGCGTTTATATCCTGTAATCGGATGTATGAGCTCCCAGGCATATCGCGACATAGAAGCGTCCAGGCGTCATGCTCGCGCACATAACCCGTGTAGTTTGATGCAAACAGACGGATTCTACCGTAATACAACGTGTGGGACTGCTTGTACGAGTGGCAGTTGCGTTTATATCCTGTAATCGGATGTATGAGCTCCCAGGCATATCGCGACATAGAAGCGTCCAGGCGTCATGCTCGCGCACGTAACCCGTGTAGTTTGATGCAAACAGACGGATTCTACCGTAATACAACGTGTAGGACCGTTTGCACGAGTTGCAGTTGCGTTCATATCCTGTAATCTGATATATTGACTCCCAGGCATATCGCGACATAGAAGCGTCCAGGCCTAATGCTCGCGCACGTAACCCGTGTAGTTTCAAGCGAACAGACGGATTCTGCAGCAATACAACGTGTAGGACCGTTTGTACGAGTGGCAGTTGCGTTTATATCCTGTAACCGGATATATTGGCTCCCGGGCATATCGCGACGTAGAAGCGTCCAGGCGTCACGCTCGCGCACCTAGCCCGTGCAGTTTGATGCAAACAGACGGATTCTACCGTAATACAACGTGTAGGACCGTTTGCACGAGTGGCAGTTGCGTTCATATCCTGTAATCGGAAATATTGGCTCCCAGGCATATCGCGATATAGAAGCGTCCAGGCGTCATGCTCGCGCACGTAACCCGTGTAGTTTCATGCAAGCAGACGGATTCTACCGTAATACAACGTGTAGGACCGTTTGCACGAGTGGCAGTTGCGTTCATATCCTGTAATCGGATATATTGGCTCCCAGGCATATCGCGATATAGAAGCGTCCAGGCGTCATGCTCGCGCACGTAACCCGTGTAGTTTCATGCAAACAGACGGATTCTACCGTAATACAACGTGGAGGACCGTTTGTACGAATGGCATTTGCGTTTATATCCTGTAATCGGATGTATGAGCTCCCAGGCATATCGCGACATAGAAGCGTCCAGGCGTCATGCTCGCGCACATAACCCGTGTAGTTTGATGCAAACAGACGGATTCTACCGTAATACAACGTGTAGGACCGTTTGTACGAGTGGCAGTTGCGTTTATATCCTGTAACCGGATATATTGGCGCCCGGGCATATCGCGACGTAGAAGCGTCCAGGCGTCATGCTCGCGCACATAACCCGTGTAGTTTGATGCAAACAGACGGATTCTGCAGCAATACAACGTGTAGGACCGTTTGTACGAGTGGCAGTTGCGTTTATATCCTGTAACCGGATATATTGGCTCCCGGGCATATCGCGACGTAGAAGCGTCCAGGCGTCACGCTCGCGCACCTAGCCCGTGTAGTTTGATGCAAACAGACGGATTCTACCGTAATACAACGTGTAGGACCGTTTGCACGAGTGGCAGTTGCGTTCATATCCTGTAATCGGATATATTGGCTCCCAGGCATATCGCGATATAGAAGCGTCCAGGCGTCATGCTCGCGCACGTAACCCGTGTAGTTTCATGCAAGCAGACGGATTCTACCGTAATACAACGTGTAGGACCGTTTGCACGAGTGGCAGTTGCGTTCATATCCTGTAATCGGATATATTGGCTCCCAGGCATATCGCGATATAGAAGCGTCCAGGCGTCATGCTCGCGCACGTAACCCGTGTAGTTTCATGCAAGCAGACGGATTCTACCGTAATACAACGTGGAGGACCGTTTGTACGAGTGGCATTTGCGTTTATATCCTGTAATCGGATATACAGGCTCCAAGGAATATCGCGACATAGACGCGTTCAGGCGTCATGCTCGCGCTCCTAACCGTGTAGTTTGATGCAAACAGGCGGATTCTAACGTATTACAACGTGTGGGACCGCTTGTACGAGTGGCAGTTGCGCTTAAATCCTGTAATCGGATATATGAGCCCCCAAGTATATCGCGACATAGAAGCGTCCAGGCGTCATGCTCGCGCACATAACCCGTGTAGTTTGATGCAAACAGACGGATTCTACCGTAATACAACGTGTAGGACCGTTTGTACGAGTGGCAGTTGCGTTTATATCCTGTAACCGGATATATTGGCGCCCGGGCATATCGCGACGTAGAAGCGTCCAGGCGTCATGCTCGCGCACGTAACCCGTGTAGTTTGATGCAAACAGACGGATTCTACCGTAATACAACGTGTAGGACCGTTTGCACGAGTTGCAGTTGCGTTCATATCCTGTAATCTGATATATTGACTCCCAGGCATATCGCGACATAGAAGCGTCCAGGCGTAATGCGCGCGCACGTAACCCGTGTAGTATGATGCAAACAGTCGGATTCTATCGTAATACAACGTGTGGGACTGCTTGTACGAGTGGCAGTTGCGTTTATATCCTGTAATCGGATACATGAGCTCCCAAGTATATCGCGACGTAGAAGCGCCCAGGCGTCATGCTCGTTCACGTAACCCGTGTAGTTTAATGCAAACAGACGGATTCTACCGCAATACAACGTGTGGGACCGTTAGTACGAGTGGCAGTTGCGTTTATATCCTGTAATCGGATGTATGAGCTCCCAGGCATATCGCGACATAGAAGCGTCCAGGCGTCATGCTCGCGCACATAACCCGTGTAGTTTGATGCAAACAGACGGATTCTACCGTAATACAACGTGTAGGACCTTTTGTACGAGTGGCAGTTGCGTTTATATCCTGTAACCGGATATATTGGCGCCCGGGCATATCGCGACGTAGAAGCGTCCAGGCGTCATGCTCGCGCACGTAACCCGTGTAGTTTGATGCAAACAGACGGATTCTACCGTAATACAACGTGTAGGACCGTTTGCACGAGTTGCAGTTGCGTTCATATCCTGTAATCTGATATATTGACTCCCAGGCATATCGCGACATAGAAGCGTCCAGGCCTAATGCTCGCGCACGTAACCCGTGTAGTTTCAAGCGAACAGACGGATTCTGCAGCAATACAACGTGTAGGACCGTTTGTACGAGTGGCAGTTGCGTTTATATCCTGTAACCGGATATATTGGCTCCCGGGCATATCGCGACGTAGAAGCGTCCAGGCGTCACGCTCGCGCACCTAGCCCGTGCAGTTTGATGCAAACAGACGGATTCTACCGTAATACAACGTGTAGGACCGTTTGCACGAGTGGCAGTTGCGTTCATATCCTGTAATCGGATATATTGGCTCCCAGGCATATCGCGATATAGAAGCGTCCAGGCGTCATGCTCGCGCACGTAACCCGTGTAGTTTCATGCAAGCAGACGGATTCTACCGTAATACAACGTGTAGGACCGTTTGCACGAGTGGCAGTTGCGTTCATATCCTGTAATCGGATATATTGGCTCCCAGGCATATCGCGATATAGAAGCGTCCAGGCGTCATGCTCGCGCACGTAACCCGTGTAGTTTCATGCAAACAGACGGATTCTACCGTAATACAACGTGGAGGACCGTTTGTACGAATGGCATTTGCGTTTATATCCTGTAATCGGATGTATGAGCTCCCAGGCATATCGCGACATAGAAGCGTCCAGGCGTCATGCTCGCGCACATAACCCGTGTAGTTTGATGCAAACAGACGGATTCTACCGCAATACAACGTGTGGGACCGTTAGTACGAGTGGCAGTTGCGTTTATATCCTGTAATCGGATGTATGAGCTCCCAGGCATATCGCGACATAGAAGCGTCCAGGCGTCATGCTCGCGCACATAACCCGTGTAGTTTGATGCAAACAGACGGATTCTACCGTAATACAACGTGTAGGACCGTTTGTACGAGTGGCAGTTGCGTTTATATCCTGTAACCGGATATATTGGCGCCCGGGCATATCGCGACGTAAAAGCGTCCAGGCGTCATGCTCGCGCACGTAACCCGTGTAGTTTGATGCAAACAGACGGATTCTACCGTAATACAACGTGTAGGACCGTTTGCACGAGTTGCAGTTGCGTTCATATCCTGTAATCTGATATATTGACTCCCAGGCATATCGCGACATAGAAGCGTCCAGGCCTAATGCTCGCGCACGTAACCCGTGTAGTTTCAAGCGAACAGACGGATTCTGCAGCAATACAACGTGTAGGACCGTTTGTACGAGTGGCAGTTGCGTTTATATCCTGTAACCGGATATATTGGCTCCCGGGCATATCGCGACGTAGAAGCGTCCAGGCGTCACGCTCGCGCACCTAGCCCGTGCAGTTTGATGCAAACAGACGGATTCTACCGTAATACAACGTGTAGGACCGTTTGCACGAGTGGCAGTTGCGTTCATATCCTGTAATCGGAAATATTGGCTCCCAGGCATATCGCGATATAGAAGCGTCCAGGCGTCATGCTCGCGCACGTAACCCGTGTAGTTTCATGCAAGCAGACGGATTCTACCGTAATACAACGTGTAGGACCGTTTGCACGAGTGGCAGTTGCGTTCATATCCTGTAATCGGATATATTGGCTCCCAGGCATATCGCGATATAGAAGCGTCCAGGCGTCATGCTCGCGCACGTAACCCGTGTAGTTTCATGCAAACAGACGGATTCTACCGTAATACAACGTGGAGGACCGTTTGTACGAATGGCATTTGCGTTTATATCCTGTAATCGGATGTATGAGCTCCCAGGCATATCGCGACATAGAAGCGTCCAGGCGTCATGCTCGCGCACATAACCCGTGTAGTTTGATGCAAACAGACGGATTCTACCGTAATACAACGTGTAGGACCGTTTGTACGAGTGGCAGTTGCGTTTATATCCTGTAACCGGATATATTGGCGCCCGGGCATATCGCGACGTAGAAGCGTCCAGGCGTCATGCTCGCGCACATAACCCGTGTAGTTTGATGCAAACAGACGGATTCTGCAGCAATACAACGTGTAGGACCGTTTGTACGAGTGGCAGTTGCGTTTATATCCTGTAACCGGATATATTGGCTCCCGGGCATATCGCGACGTAGAAGCGTCCAGGCGTCACGCTCGCGCACCTAGCCCGTGTAGTTTGATGCAAACAGACGGATTCTACCGTAATACAACGTGTAGGACCGTTTGCACGAGTGGCAGTTGCGTTCATATCCTGTAATCGGATATATTGGCTCCCAGGCATATCGCGATATAGAAGCGTCCAGGCGTCATGCTCGCGCACGTAACCCGTGTAGTTTCATGCAAGCAGACGGATTCTACCGTAATACAACGTGTAGGACCGTTTGCACGAGTGGCAGTTG
Organism: Trypoxylon attenuatum; assembly: GCA_963989405.1. Lineage (NCBI taxonomy): Eukaryota > Metazoa > Arthropoda > Insecta > Hymenoptera > Crabronidae > Trypoxylon > Trypoxylon attenuatum. The sequence continues at coordinate 56,236 of CAXDIT010000109.1, read as the reverse complement.
CGTTCATATCCTGTAATCGGATATATTGGCTCCCAGGCATATCGCGATATAGAAGCGTCCAGGCGTCATGCTCGCGCACGTAACCCGTGTAGTTTCATGCAAGCAGACGGATTCTACCGTAATACAACGTGGAGGACCGTTTGTACGAGTGGCATTTGCGTTTATATCCTGTAATCGGATATACAGGCTCCAAGGAATATCGCGACATAGACGCGTTCAGGCGTCATGCTCGCGCTCCTAACCGTGTAGTTTGATGCAAACAGGCGGATTCTAACGTATTACAACGTGTGGGACCGCTTGTACGAGTGGCAGTTGCGCTTAAATCCTGTAATCGGATATATGAGCCCCCAAGTATATCGCGACATAGAAGCGTCCAGGCGTCATGCTCGCGCACATAACCCGTGTAGTTTGATGCAAACAGACGGATTCTACCGTAATACAACGTGTAGGACCGTTTGTACGAGTGGCAGTTGCGTTTATATCCTGTAACCGGATATATTGGCGCCCGGGCATATCGCGACGTAGAAGCGTCCAGGCGTCATGCTCGCGCACGTAACCCGTGTAGTTTGATGCAAACAGACGGATTCTACCGTAATACAACGTGTAGGACCGTTTGCACGAGTTGCAGTTGCGTTCATATCCTGTAATCTGATATATTGACTCCCAGGCATATCGCGACATAGAAGCGTCCAGGCCTAATGCTCGCGCACGTAACCCGTGTAGTTTCAAGCGAACAGACGGATTCTGCCGTAATACAACGTGGAGGACCGTTTGTACGAGTGGCATTTGCGTTTATATCCTGTAATCGGATGTATGAGCTCCCAGGCATATCGCGACATAGAAGCGTCCAGGCGTCATGCTCGCGCACATAACCCGTGTAGTTTGATGCAAACAGACGGATTCTACCGTAATACAACGTGTAGGACCGTTTGTACGAGTGGCAGTTGCGTTTATATCCTGTAACCGGATATATTGGCGCCCGGGCATATCGCGACGTAGAAGCGTCCAGGCGTCATGCTCGCGCACATAACCCGTGTAGTTTGATGCAAACAGACGGATTCTGCAGCAATACAACGTGTAGGACCGTTTGTACGAGTGGCAGTTGCGTTTATATCCTGTAACCGGATATATTGGCTCCCGGGCATATCGCGACGTAGAAGCGTCCAGGCGTCACGCTCGCGCACCTAGCCCGTGCAGTTTGATGCAAACAGACGGATTCTACCGTAATACAACGTGTAGGACCGTTTGCACGAGTTGCAGTTGCGTTCATATCCTGTAATCTGATATATTGACTCCCAGGCATATCGCGACATAGAAGCGTCCAGGCCTAATGCTCGCGCACGTAACCCGTGTAGTTTCAAGCGAACAGACGGATTCTGCCGTAATACAACGTGGAGGACCGTTTGTACGAGTGGCATTTGCGTTTATATCCTGTAATCGGATGTATGAGCTCCCAGGCATATCGCGACATAGAAGCGTCCAGGCGTCATGCTCGCGCACATAACCCGTGTAGTTTGATGCAAACAGACGGATTCTACCGTAATACAACGTGTAGGACCGTTTGTACGAGTGGCAGTTGCGTTTATATCCTGTAACCGGATATATTGGCGCCCGGGCATATCGCGACGTAGAAGCGTCCAGGCGTCATGCTCGCGCACATAACCCGTGTAGTTTGATGCAAACAGACGGATTCTGCAGCAATACAACGTGTAGGACCGTTTGTACGAGTGGCAGTTGCGTTTATATCCTGTAACCGGATATATTGGCTCCCGGGCATATCGCGACGTAGAAGCGTCCAGGCGTCACGCTCGCGCACCTAGCCCGTGCAGTTTGATGCAAACAGACGGATTCTACCGTAATACAACGTGTAGGACCGTTTGCACGAGTGGCAGTTGCGTTCATATCCTGTAATCGGATATATTGGCTCCCAGGCATATCGCGATATAGAAGCGTCCAGGCGTCATGCTCGCGCACGTAACCCGTGTAGTTTCATGCAAGCAGACGGATTCTACCGTAATACAACGTGTAGGACCGTTTGCACGAGTGGCAGTTGCGTTCATATCCTGTAATCGGATATATTGGCTCCCAGGCATATCGCGATATAGAAGCGTCCAGGCGTCATGCTCGCGCACGTAACCCGTGTAGTTTCATGCAAGCAGACGGATTCTACCGTAATACAACGTGGAGGACCGTTTGTACGAGTGGCATTTGCGTTTATATCCTGTAATCGGATATACAGGCTCCAAGGAATATCGCGACATAGACGCGTTCAGGCGTCATGCTCGCGCTCCTAACCGTGTAGTTTGATGCAAACAGGCGGATTCTACCGTAATACAACGTGTAGGACCGTTTGCACGAGTTGCAGTTGCGTTCATATCCTGTAATCTGATATATTGACTCCCAGGCATATCGCGACATAGAAGCGTCCAGGCCTAATGCTCGCGCACGTAACCCGTGTAGTTTCAAGCGAACAGACGGATTCTGCAGCAATACAACGTGTAGGACCGTTTGTACGAGTGGCAGTTGCGTTTATATCCTGTAACCGGATATATTGGCTCCCGGGCATATCGCGACGTAGAAGCGTCCAGGCGTCACGCTCGCGCACCTAGCCCGTGCAGTTTGATGCAAACAGACGGATTCTACCGTAATACAACGTGTAGGACCGTTTGCACGAGTGGCAGTTGCGTTCATATCCTGTAATCGGATATATTGGCTCCCAGGCATATCGCGATATAGAAGCGTCCAGGCGTCATGCTCGCGCACGTAACCCGTGTAGTTTCATGCAAGCAGACGGATTCTACCGTAATACAACGTGTAGGACCGTTTGCACGAGTGGCAGTTGCGTTCATATCCTGTAATCGGATATATTGGCTCCCAGGCATATCGCGATATAGAAGCGTCCAGGCGTCATGCTCGCGCACGTAACCCGTGTAGTTTCATGCAAACAGACGGATTCTACCGTAATACAACGTGGAGGACCGTTTGTACGAGTGGCATTTGCGTTTATATCCTGTAATCGGATGTATGAGCTCCCAGGCATATCGCGACATAGAAGCGTCCAGGCGTCATGCTCGCGCACATAACCCGTGTAGTTTGATGCAAACAGACGGATTCTACCGTAATACAACGTGTAGGACCGTTTGTACGAGTGGCAGTTGCGTTTATATCCTGTAACCGGATATATTGGCGCCCGGGCATATCGCGACGTAGAAGCGTCCAGGCGTCATGCTCGCGCACATAACCCGTGTAGTTTGATGCAAACAGACGGATTCTGCAGCAATACAACGTGTAGGACCGTTTGTACGAGTGGCAGTTGCGTTTATATCCTGTAACCGGATATATTGGCTCCCGGGCATATCGCGACGTAGAAGCGTCCAGGCGTCACGCTCGCGCACCTAGCCCGTGCAGTTTGATGCAAACAGACGGATTCTACCGTAATACAACGTGTAGGACCGTTTGCACGAGTGGCAGTTGCGTTCATATCCTGTAATCGGATATATTGGCTCCCAGGCATATCGCGATATAGAAGCGTCCAGGCGTCATGCTCGCGCACGTAACCCGTGTAGTTTCATGCAAGCAGACGGATTCTACCGTAATACAACGTGTAGGACCGTTTGCACGAGTGGCAGTTGCGTTCATATCCTGTAATCGGATATATTGGCTCCCAGGCATATCGCGATATAGAAGCGTCCAGGCGTCATGCTCGCGCACGTAACCCGTGTAGTTTCATGCAAGCAGACGGATTCTACCGTAATACAACGTGGAGGACCGTTTGTACGAGTGGCATTTGCGTTTATATCCTGTAATCGGATATACAGGCTCCAAGGAATATCGCGACATAGACGCGTTCAGGCGTCATGCTCGCGCTCCTAACCGTGTAGTTTGATGCAAACAGGCGGATTCTAACGTATTACAACGTGTGGGACCGCTTGTACGAGTGGCAGTTGCGCTTAAATCCTGTAATCGGATATATGAGCCCCCAAGTATATCGCGACATAGAAGCGCCCAGGCGTAATGCGCGCGCACGTAACCCGTGTAGTATGATGCAAACAGTCGGATTCTATCGTAATACAACGTGTGGGACTGCTTGTACGAGTGGCAGTTGCGTTTATATCCTGTAATCGGATACATGAGCTCCCAAGTATATCGCGACGTAGAAGCGCCCAGGCGTCATGCTCGTTCACGTAACCCGTGTAGTTTAATGCAAACAGACGGATTCTACCGCAATACAACGTGTGGGACCGTTAGTACGAGTGGCAGTTGCGTTTATATCCTGTAATCGGATGTATGAGCTCCCAGGCATATCGCGACATAGAAGCGTCCAGGCGTCATGATCGCGCACATAACCCGTGTAGTTTGATGCAAACAGACGGATTCTACCGTAATACAACGTGTAGGACCGTTTGTACGAGTGGCAGTTGCGTTTATATCCTGTAACCGGATATATTGGCGCCCGGGCATATCGCGACGTAGAAGCGTCCAGGCGTCATGCTCGCGCACGTAACCCGTGTAGTTTGATGCAAACAGACGGATTCTACCGTAATACAACGTGTAGGACCGTTTGCACGAGTTGCAGTTGCGTTCATATCCTGTAATCTGATATATTGACTCCCAGGCATATCGCGACATAGAAGCGTCCAGGCCTAATGCTCGCGCACGTAACCCGTGTAGTTTCAAGCAAACAGACGGATTCTGCAGCAATACAACGTGTAGGACCGTTTGTACGAGTGGCAGTTGCGTTTATATCCTGTAACCGGATATATTGGCTCCCGGGCATATCGCGACGTAGAAGCGTCCAGGCGTCACGCTCGCGCACCTAGCCCGTGCAGTTTGATGCAAACAGACGGATTCTACCGTAATACAACGTGTAGGACCGTTTGCACGAGTGGCAGTTGCGTTCATATCCTGTAATCGGATATATTGGCTCCCAGGCATATCGCGATATAGAAGCGTCCAGGCGTCATGCTCGCGCACGTAACCCGTGTAGTTTCATGCAAGCAGACGGATTCTACCGTAATACAACGTGTAGGACCGTTTGCACGAGTGGCAGTTGCGTTCATATCCTGTAATCGGATATATTGGCTCCCAGGCATATCGCGATATAGAAGCGTCCAGGCGTCATGCTCGCGCACGTAACCCGTGTAGTTTCATGCAAACAGACGGATTCTACCGTAATACAACGTGGAGGACCGTTTGTACGAGTGGCATTTGCGTTTATATCCTGTAATCGGATATACAGGCTCCAAGGAATATCGCGACATAGACGCGTCCAGGCGTCATGCTCGCGCTCCTAACCGTGTAGTTTGATGCAAACAGACGGATTCTAACGTATTACAACGTGTGGGACCGCTTGTACGAGTGGCAGTTGCGCTTAAATCCTGTAATCGGATATATGAGCCCCCAAGTATATCGCGACATAGAAGCGCCCAGGCGTAATGCGCGCGCACGTAACCCGTGTAGTTTCATGCAAGCAGACGGATTCTACCGTAATACAACGTGTAGGACCGTTTGCACGAGTGGCAGTTGCGTTTATATCCTGTAATCGGATATACAGGCTCCAAGGAATATCGCGACATAGACGCGTCCAGGCGTCATGCTCGCGCACCTAACCGTGTAGTTTGATGCAAACAGACGGATTCTACCGTAATACAACGTGTAGGACCGTTTATACGAGTGGCAGTTGCGTTTATATCCTGTAATCGGATATATGGGCTCCCAGGCATATCGCGACATAGAAGCGTCCAGGCGTCACGCTCGCGCACCTAGCCCGTGTAGTTTGATGCAAACAGACGGATTCTACCGTAATACAACGTGTAGGACCGTTTGCACGAGTGGCAGTTGCGTTCATATCCTGTAATCGGATATATTGGCTCCCAGGCATATCGCGATATAGAAGCGTCCAGGCGTCATGCTCGCGCACGTAACCCGTGTAGTTTCATGCAAACAGACGGATTCTACCGTAACACAACGTGGAGGACCGTTTGTACGAGTGGCAGTTGCGTTTATATCCTGTAATCGGATATACAGGCTCCAAGGAATATCGCGACATAGACGCGTCCAGGCGTCATGCTCGCGCACCTAACCGTGTAGTTTGATGCAAACAGACGGATTCTACCGTAATACAACGTGTAGGACCGTTTATACGAGTGGCAGTTGCGTTTATATCCTGTAATCGGATATATGGGCTCCCAGGCATATCGCGATATAGAAGCGTCCAGGCGTCATGCTCGCGCACGTAACCCGTGTAGTTTCATGCAAACAGACGGATTCTACCGTAATACAACGTGTAGGACCGTTTGTACGAGTGGCAGTTGCGTTTATATCCTGTAATCGGATATATGGGCTCCCAGGCATATCGCGACATAGAAGCGTCCAGGCGTCATGCTCGCGCACGTAACCCGTGTAGTTTCAAGCAAACAGACCGATTCTGCAGCAATACAACGTGTAGGACCGTTTGTACGAGTGGCAGTTGCGTTTATATCCTGTAACCGGATATATTGGCTCCCGGGCATATCGCGACGTAGAAGCGCCCAGGCGTCACGCTCGCGTACCTAGCCCGTGTAGTTTGATGCAAACAGACGGATTCTACCGTAATACAACGTGTGGAACCGTTTGTACGAGATGCAGTTGCGTTTATATCCTGTAATCGGATATATGAGCTCCCAGGCATATCGCGACATAGAAGCGTCCAGGGGTCATGCTCGCGCACATAACCCGTGTAGTTTGATGCAAACAGACGGATTCTACCGTAATACAACGTGTAGGACCGTTTGTACGAGTGGCAGTTGCGTTTATGTCCTGTAATCGGATATATGGGCTCCCAGGCATATCGCAACATAGAAGCGTCCAGGCGTCATGCTCGCGCAAGTAACCCGTGTAGTTTGATGCAAACAGACGGATTCTACCGTAATACAACGTGTAGGACTGTTTGCACGAGTGGCAGTTGCGTTCATATCCTGTAATCGGATATATTGGCTCCCAGGCATATCGCGACATAGAAGCGTCCAGGCGTCATGCTCGCGCACGTAACCCGTGTAGTTTGATGCAAACAGACGGATTCTACCGTAATACAACGTGTAGGACCGTTTGCACGAGTGGCAGTTGCGTTCATATCCTGTAATCGGATATATTGGCTCCCAGGCATATCGCGACATAGAAGCGTCCAGGCGTCATGCTCGCGCACGTAACCCGTGTAGTTTCATGCAAGCAGACGGATTCTACCGTAATACAACGTGTAGGACCGTTTGTACGAGTGGCAGTTGCGTTTATATCCTGTAATCGGATATATGGGCTCCCAGGCATATCGCGACATAGAAGCGTCCAGGCGTCATGCTCGCGCACGTAACCCGTGTAGTTTCATGCAAACAGACGGATTCTACCGTAACATAACGTGTAGGACCGTTTGTACGAGTGGCAGTTGCGTTTATATCCTGTAATCGGATATATGGGCTCCCAGGCATATCGCGACATAGAAGCGTCCAGGCCTCATGCTCGCGCACGTAACCCGTGTAGTTTGATGCAAACAGACGGATTCTACCGTAATACAACGTGTAGGACCGTTTGCACGAGTGGCAGTTGCGTTCATATCCTGTAATCGGATATATTGGCTCCCAGGCATATCGCGATATAGAAGCGTCCAGGCGTCATGCTCGCGCACGTAACCCGTGTAGTTTCATGCAAACAGACGGATTCTACCGTAATACAACGTGTAGGACCGTTTGTACGAGTGGCAGTTGCGTTTATATCCTGTAATCGGATATATGGGCTCCCAGGCATATCGCGACATAGAAGCGTCCAGGCGTCATGCTCGCGCACGTAACCCGTGTAGTTTCAAGCAAACAGACGGATTCTGCAGCAATACAACGTGTAGGACCGTTTGTACGAGTGGCAGTTGCGTTTATATCCTGTAACCGGATATATTGGCTCCCGGGCATATCGCGACGTAGAAGCGCCCAGGCGTCACGCTCGCGCACCTAGCCCGTGTAGTTTGATGCAAACAGACGGATTCTACCGTAATACAAATAGTGGAACCGTTTGTACGAGATGCAGTTGCGTTTATATCCTGTAATCGGATATATGAGCTCCCAGGCATATCGCGACATAGAAGCGTCCAGGCGTCATGCTCGCGCACATAACCCGTGTAGTTTGATGCAAACAGACGGATTCTACCGTAATACAACGTGTAGGACCGTTTGTACGAGTGGCAGTTGCGTTTATATCCTGTAATCGGATATATGGGCTCCCAGGCATATCGCGACATAGAAGCGTCCAGGCGTCATGCTCGCGCACGTAACCCGTGTAGTTTGATGCAAACAGACGGATTCTACCGTAATACAACGTGTAGGACCGTTTGCACGAGTGGCAGTTGCGTTCATATCCTGTAATCGGATATATTGGCTCCCAGGCATATCGCGATATAGAAGCGTCCAGGCGTCATGCTCGCGCACGTAACCCGTGTAGTTTCATGCAAACAGACGGATTCTACCGTAATACAACGTGTAGGACCGTTTGCACGAGTGGCAGTTGCGTTCATATCCTGTAATCGGATATATTGACACCCAGGCATATCGCGACATAGAAGCGTCCAGGCCTAATGCTCGCGCACGTAACCCGTGTAGTTTCAAGCAAACAGACGGATTCTGCAGCAATACAACGTGTAGGACCGTTTGTACGAGTGGCAGTTGCGTTTATATCCTGTAACCGGATATATTGGCTCCCGGGCATATCGCGACGTAGAAGCGTCCAGGCGTCACGCTCGCGCACCTAGCCCGTGTAGCTTGATGCAAACAGACGGATTCTACCGTAATACAACGTGTGGAACCGTTTGTACGAGTGGCAGTTGCGTTTATATCCTGTAATCGGATATATGAGCTCCCAGGCATATCGCGACATAGAAGCGTCCAGGCGTCATGCTCGCGCACATAACCCGTGAGGTTTGATGCAAACAGACGGATTCTACCGTAATACAACGTGTAGAACCGTTTGTACGAGTGGCAGTTGCGTTTATATCCTGTAATCGGATATATGGGCTCCCAGGCATATCGCGACATAGAAGCGTCCAGGCGTCATGCTCGCGCACATAACCCGTGTAGTTTGATGCAAACAGACGGATTCTACCGTAATACAACGTGTAGGACCGTTTGTACGAGTGGCAGTTGCGTTTATATCCTGTAATCGGATATATGGGCTCCCAGGCATATCGCGACATAGAAGCGTCCAGGCCTCATGCTCGCGCACGTAACCCGTGTAGTTTCATGCAAACAGACGGATTCTACCGTAATACAACGTGTAGGACCGTTTGTACGAGTGGCAGTTGCGTTTATATCCTGTAATCGGACATACGGGCTCCCAGGCATATCGCGACATAGAAGCCTCCAGGCCTCTTGCTCGCGCACGTAACCCGTGTAGTTTCATGCAAACAGACGGATTCTAACGTAATACAACGTGTAGGACCGTTTGTACGAGTGGCAGTTGCGTTTATATCCTGTAATCGGATATATGGGCTCCCAGGCATATCGCGACATAGAAGCGTCCAGGCCTAATGCTCGCGCACGTAACCCGTGTAGTTTCAAGCAAACAGACGGATTCTGCAGCAATACAACGTGTAGGACCGTTTGTACGAGTGGCAGTTGCGTTTATATCCTGTAACCGGATATATTGGCTCCCGGGCATATCGCGACGTAGAAGCGTCCAGGCGTCACGCTCGCGCACCTAGCCCGTGTAGTTTGATGCAAACAGTCAGATTCTACCGTATTACAACGTGTGGGACCGCTTGTACGAGTGGCAGTTGCGCTTATATCCTGTAATCGGATATATCGACACCCAGGCATATCGCGACATAGAAGCGTCCAGGCCTCATGCTCGCGCACGTAACCCGTGTAGTTTCATGCAAACAGACGGATTCTACCGTAATACAACGTGTAGGACAGTTTGTACGAGTGGCAGTTGCGTTTATATCCTGTAATCGGACATACGGGCTCCCAGGCATATCGCGACATAGAAGCCTCCAGGCCTCTTGCTCGCGCACGTAACCCGTGTAGTTTCATGCAAACAGACGGATTCTAACGTAATACAACGTGTAGGACCGTTTGTACGAGTGGCAGTTGCGTTTATATCCTGTAATCGGATATATGGGCTCCCAGGCATATCGCGACATAGAAGCGTCCAGGCCTAATGCTCGCGCACGTAACCCGTGTAGTTTCAAGCAAACAGACGGATTCTAACGTAATACAACGTGTAGGACCGTTTGTACGAGTGGCAGTTGCGTTTATATCCTGTAATCGGATATATGGGCTCCCAGGCATATCGCGACATAGAAGCGTCCAGGCGTCATGCTCGCGCACGTAACCCGTGTAGTTTGATGCAAACAGACGGATTCTACCGTAATACAACGTGTAGGACCGTTTGCACGAGTGGCAGTTGCGTTCATATCCTGTAATCGGATATATTGACTCCCAGGCATATCGCGACATAGAAGCGTCCAGGCCTAATGCTCGCGCACGTAACCCGTGTAGTTTCAAGCAAACAGACGGATTCTGCAGCAATACAACGTGTAGGACCGTTTGTACGAGTGGCAGTTGCGTTTATATCCTGTAACCGGATATATTGGCTCCCGGGCATATCGCGACGTAGAAGCGTCCAGGCGTCACGCTCGCGCACCTAGCCCGTGTAGTTTGATGCAAACAGACGGATTCTACCGTAATACAACGTGTGGAACCGTTTGTACGAGTGGCAGTTGCGCTTAAATCCTGTAATCGGATATATGAGCCCCCAAGTATATCGCGAAATAGAAGCGCCCAGGCGTCATGCTCGCACACGTAACCCGTGTAGTTCCATGCAAACAGACGGATTCTACCGTATTACAACGTGTGGGACCGCTTGTACGAGTGGCAGTTGCGTTTATATCCTGTAATCGGACATACGGGCTCCCGGGCATATCGCGACGTAGAAGCGTCCAGGCGTCACGCTCGCGCACCTAGCCCGTGTAGTTTGATGCAAACAGTCAGATTCTACCGTATTACAACGTGTGGGACCGCTTGTACGAGTGGCAGTTGCGCTTAAATCCTGTAATCGGATATATGAGCCCCCAAGTATATCGCGAAATAGAAGCGCCCAGGCGTCATGCTCGCACACGTATCGAGTGTAGTTGGTGCAAACAGACGGATTCTACCGTAATACAACGTGTAGTTCCGCTTGTACGAGCGGCAGTTGCGTTTAAATCCTGTAATCGGACATATGAGCTCCCAAGAATATCGCGACATAGAAGCGCCCAGGCGTCATGCTCGCACACGTAACCCGTGTAGTTTGATGCAAACAGACGGAATCTACCGTAATAGAACGTGTGGGACCGCTTGTACGAGTGGCAGTTGCGTTTAAATCCTGTAATCGGATATATGGGCTCCCAGGCATATCGCTACATAGAAGCGCCCACTCGTCATGCGAGCGCACGTAACCCGTGTAGTTTGATGCAAACAGTCGGATACTACCGTAACACAACCTGTGGGACCGCTAGTACGAGTGGCAGTTGCGTATAAATCCTGTAATCGCATATATGGGCTCCCAGGCATATCGCTACATAGAAGCGCCCAGGCGTAATGCGCGCGCACGTAACCCCTGTAGTTTGATGCAAGCAGTCGGATTCTACCGTATTACAACGTGTGGGACCGCTTGTACGAGTGGCAGTTGCGCTTAAATCCTGTAATCGGATATATGGGCTCCCAGGCATATCGCGACATAGAAGCGTCCAGGCCTCATGCTCGCGCACGTAACCCGTGTAGTTCCATGCAAACAGACGGATTCTACCGTATTACAACGTGTGGGACCGCTTGTACGAGTGGCAGTTGCGCTTAAATCCTGTAATCGGATATATGAGCCCCCAAGTATATCGCGAAATAGAAGCGCCCAGGCGTCATGCTCGCGCACGTATTCAGTGTTGTTTGATACAAACAGTCGGATTCTAGCGCAATACAACGTGCGGGACCGTTTGTACGAGTGGCAGTTGCGTTTAAATCCTGTAATCGGATATATGGGCTCCCAGGCATATCGCGACATAGAAGCGCCCAGGCGTCATGCTCGCGCACGTATTCAGTGTTGTTTGATACGAACAGTCGGATTCTAGCGCAATACAACGTGCGGGACCGTTTGTACGAGTGGCAGTTGCGTTTAAATCCTGTAATCGGATATATGGGCTCCCAGGCATATCGCGACATAGAAGCGCCCAGGCGTAATGCGCGCGCACGTAACCCGTGTAGTATGATGCAAACAGTCGGATTCTATCGTAATACAACGTGTGGGACTGCTTGTACGAGTGGCAGTTGCGTTTATATCCTGTAATCGGATACATGAGCTCCCAAGTATATCGCGACGTAGAAGCGCCCAGGCGTCATGCTCGTTCACGTAACCCGTGTAGTTTAATGCAAACAGACGGATTCTACCGCAATACAACGTGTGGGACCGTTAGTACGAGTGGCAGTTGCGTTTAAATCCTGTAATCGCATATATGAGCCCCCAAGTATATCGCGACATAGAACCGCACAGGCGTCATGCTCGCGCACGTAACCCGTGTAGTTTGATGCAAACAGTCAGATTCTACCGTATTACAATGTGTGGGACCGCTTGTACGAGTGGCAGTTGCGCTTAAATCCTGTAATCGGATATATGGGCTCCCAGGCATATCGCTACATAGAAGCGCCCAGGCGTCATGCTCGCGCACGTAACCCGTGTAGTTTGGTGCAAGCAGTCGGATTCTACCGTATTACAACGTGTGGGACCGCTTGTACGAGTGGCAGTTGGGCTTAAATCCTGTAATCGGATATATGAGCTCCCAAGTATATCGCGACGTAGAAGCGCCCAGGCGTCATGCTCGTTCACGTAACCCGTGTAGTTTAATGCAAACAGACGGATTCTACCGCAATACAACGTGTGGGACCGTTAGTACGAGTGGCAGTTGCGTTTAAATCCTGTAATCGGATACATGGGTTCACAGGCATATCGCGACATAGAAGCGCCCAGGCGTCATGCTCGCGCACGTATTCAGTGTTGTTTGATACGAACAGTCGGATTCTAGCGCAATACAACGTGCGGGACCGTTTGTACGAGTGGCAGTTGCGTTTAAATCCTGTAATCGGATATATGGGCTCCCAGGCATATCGCGACATAGAAGCGCCCAGGCGTCATGCTCGCGCACGTATTCAGTGTTGTTTGATACGAACAGTCGGATTCTAGCGCAATACAACGTGCGGGACCGTTTGTACGAGTGGCAGTTGCGTTTAAATCCTGTAATCGGATATGTGAGCCCCCAAGTATATCGCGACATAGAACCGCACAGGCGTCATGCTCGCGCACGTAACCCGTGTAGTTTGATGCAAACAGTCAGATTCTACCGTATTACAATGTGTGGGACCGGTTGTACGAGTGGCAGTTGCGCTTAAATCCTGTAATCGGATATATGAGCCCCCAAGTATATCGCGAAATAGAAGCGCCCAGGCGTCATGCTCGCACACGTATCGAGTGTAGTTGGTGCAAACAGACGGATTCTACCGTAATACAACGTGTAGTTCCGCTTGTACGAGCGGCAGTTGCGTTTAAATCCTGTAATCGGACATATGAGCTCCCAAGAATATCGCGACATAGAAGCGCCCAGGCGTCATGCTCGCACACGTAACCCGTGTAGTTTGATGCAAACAGACGGAATCTACCGTAATAGAACGTGTGGGACCGCTTGTACGAGTGGCAGTTGCGTTTAAATCCTGTAATCGGATATATGGGCTCCCAGGCATATCGCTACATAGAAGCGCCCACTCGTCATGCGAGCGCACGTAACCCGTGTAGTTTGATGCAAACAGTCGGATACTACCGTAACACAACCTGTGGGACCGCTAGTACGAGTGGCAGTTGCGTATAAATCCTGTAATCGCATATATGGGCTACCAGGCATATCGCTACATAGAAGCGCCCAGGCGTAATGCGCGCGCACGTAACCCCTGTAGTTTGATGCAAGCAGTCGGATTCTACCGTATTACAACGTGTGGGACCGCTTGTACGAGTGGCAGTTGCGCTTAAATCCTGTAATCGGATATATGAGCCCCCAAGTATATCGCGAAATAGAAGCGCCCAGGCGTCATGCTCGCGCACGTATTCAGTGTTGTTTGATACAAACAGTCGGATTCTAGCGCAATACAACGTGCGGGACCGTTTGTACGAGTGGCAGTTGCGTTTAAATCCTGTAATCGGATATATGGGCTCCCAGGCATATCGCGACATAGAAGCGCCCAGGCGTCATGCTCGCGCACGTATTCAGTGTTGTTTGATACGAACAGTCGGATTCTAGCGCAATACAACGTGCGGGACCGTTTGTACGAGTGGCAGTTGCGTTTAAATCCTGTAATCGGATATATGAGCTCCCAGGCATATCGCGACATAGAAGCGCCCAGGCGTAATGCGCGCGCACGTAACCCGTGTAGTATGATGCAAACAGTCGGATTCTATCGTAATACAACGTGTGGGACTGCTTGTACGAGTGGCAGTTGCGTTTATATCCTGTAATCGGATACATGAGCTCCCAAGTATATCGCGACGTAGAAGCGCCCAGGCGTCATGCTCGCGCACGTATTCAGTGTTGTTTGATACAAACAGTCGGATTCTAGCGCAATACAACGTGCGGGACCGTTTGTACGAGTGGCAGTTGCGTTTAAATCCTGTAATCGGATATATGGGCTCCCAGGCATATCGCGACATAGAAGCGTCCAGGCGTCATGCTCGCGCACGTAACCCGTGTAGTTTCATGCAAACAGACGGATTCTACCGTAACACAATGTGTAGAACCGTTTGTACGAGTGGCAGTTGCGTTTATATCCTGTAATCGGATATACAGGCTCCAAGGAATATCGCGACATGGACGCGTCCAGGCGTCATGCTCGCGCACGTAACCCGTGTAGTTTGATGCAAGCAGACGGATTCTACCGTAATACAACGTGTAGGACCGTTTGTACGAGTGGCAGTTGCGTTTATATCCTGTAATCGGATATATGGGCTCCCAGGCATATCGCGACATAGAAGCGTCCAGGCCTAATGCTCGCGCACGTAACCCGTGTAGTTTCAAGCAAACAGACGGATTCTGCAGCAATACAACGTGTAGGACCGTTTGTACGAGTGGCAGTTGCGTTTATATCCTGTAACCGGATATATTGGCTCCCGGGCATATCGCGACGTAGAAGCGTCCAGGCGTCACGCTCGCGCACCTAGCCCGTGTAGTTTGATGCAAACAGACGGATTCTACCGTAATACAACGTGTAGGACCGTTTGCACGAGTGGCAGTTGCGTTCATATCCTGTAATCGGATATATTGGCTCCCAGGCATATCGCGATATAGAAGCGTCCAGGCGTCATGCTCGCGCACGTAACCCGTGTAGTTTCATGCAAACAGACGGATTCTACCGTAATACAACGCGTAGGACCGTTTGTACGAGTGGCAGTTGCGTTTATATCCTATAATCGGATATATGGGCTCCCAGGCATATCGCGACATAGAAGCGTCCAGGCGTCATGCTCGCGCACGTAACCCGTGTAGTTTGATGCAAACAGACGGATTCTACCGTAATACAACGTGTAGGACCGTTTGCACGAGTGGCAGTTGCGTTCATATCCTGTAATCGGATATATTGACTCCCAGGCATATCGCGACATAGAAGCGTCCAGGCCTAATGCTCGCGCACGTAACCCGTGTAGTTTCAAGCAAACAGACGGATTCTGCAGCAATACAGCGTGTAGGACCGTTTGTACGAGTGGCAGTTGCGTTTATATCCTGTAACCGGATATATTGGCTCCCGGGCATATCGCGACGTAGAAGCGTCCAGGCGTCACGCTCGCGCACCTAGCCCGTGTAGTTTGATGCAAACAGACGGATTCTACCGTAATACAACGTGTGGAACCGCTTGTACGAGTGGCAGTTGCGTTTATATCCTGTAATCGGATATATGAGCTCCCAGGCATATCGCGACATAGAAGCGTCCAGGCGTCATGCTCGCGCACATAACCCGTGTAGTTTGATGCAAGCAGACGGATTCTACCGTAATACAACGTGTAGGACCGTTTGTACGAGTGGCAGTTGCGTTTATATCCTGTAACCGGATATATTGGCTCCCGGGCATATCGCGACGTAGAAGCGTCCAGGCGTCACGCTCGCGCACCTAGCCCGTGTAGTTTGATGCAAACAGACGGATTCTACCGTAATACAACGTGTGGAACCGCTTGTACGAGTGGCAGTTGCGTTTATATCCTGTAATCGGATATATGAGCTCCCAGGCATATCGCGACATAGAAGCGTCCAGGCGTCATGCTCGCGCACATAACCCGTGTAGTTTGATGCAAGCAGACGGATTCTACCGTAATACAACGTGTAGGACCGTTTGTACGAGTGGCAGTTGCGTTTATATCCTGTAATCGGATATATGGGCTCCCAGGCATATCGCGACATAGAAGCGTCCAGGCGTCATGCTCGCGCACGTAACCCGTGTAGTTTGATGCAAACAGACGGATTCTACCGTAATACAACGTGTAGGACCGTTTGCACGAGTGGCAGTTGCGTTCATATCCTGTAATCGGATATATGGGCTCCCAGGCATATCGCGACATAGAAGCGTCCAGGCCTCATGCTCGCGCACGTAACCCGTGTAGTTTCATGCAAACAGACGGATTCTACCGTAACACAATGTGTAGGACCGTTTGTACGAGTGGCAGTTGCGTTTATATCCTGTAATCGGATATACAGGCTCCAAGGAATATCGCGACATAGACGCGTCCAGGCGTCATGCTCGCGCACCTAACCGTGTAGTTTGATGCAAACAGACGGATTCTAACGTAATACAACGTGTAGGACCGTTTGTACGAGTGGCAGTTGCGTTTATATCCTGTAACCGGATATATTGGCTCCCGGGCATATCGCGATATAGAAGCGTCCAGGCGTCATGCTCGCGCACGTAACCCGTGTAGTTTCATGCAAACAGACGGATTCTACCGTAATACAACGTGTAGGACCGTTTGTACGAGTGGCAGTTGCGTTTATATCCTATAATCGGATATATGGGCTCCCAGGCATATCGCGACATAGAAGCGTCCAGGCGTCATGTTCGCGCACATAACCCGTGTAGTTTGATGCAAACAGACGGATTCTACCGTAATACAACGTGTAGGACCGTTTGCACGAGTGGCAGTTGCGTTCATATCCTGTAATCGGATATATTGACTCCCAGGCATATCGCGACATAGAAGCGTCCAGGCCTAATGCTCGCGCGCGTAACCCGTGTAGTTTCAAGCAAACAGACGGATTCTGCAGCAATACAACGTGTAGGACCGTTTGTACGAGTGGCAGTTGCGTTTATATCCTGTAACCGGATATATTGGCTCCCGGGCATATCGCGACGTAGAAGCGTCCAGGCGTCAACCTCGCGCACCTAGCCCGTGTAGTTTCAAGCAAACAGACGGATTCTGCAGCAATACAACGTGTAGGACCGTTTGTACGAGTGGCAGTTGCGTTTATATCCTGTAACCGGATATATTGGCTCCCGGGCATATCGCGACGTAGAAGCGTCCAGGCGTCACGCTCGCGCACCTAGCCCGTGTAGTTTGATGCAAACAGACGGATTCTACCGTAATACAACGTGTGGAACCGCTTGTACGAGTGGCAGTTGCGTTTATATCCTGTAATCGGATATATGAGCTCCCAGGCATATCGCGACATAGAAGCGTCCAGGCGTCATGCTCGCGCACATAACCCGTGTAGTTTGATGCAAGCAGACGGATTCTACCGTAATACAACGTGTAGGACCGTTTGTACGAGTGGCAGTTGCGTTTATATCCTGTAACCGGATATATTGGCTCCCGGGCATATCGCGACGTAGAAGCGTCCAGGCGTCACGCTCGCGCACCTAGCCCGTGTAGTTTGATGCAAACAGACGGATTCTACCGTAATACAACGTGTGGAACCGCTTGTACGAGTGGCAGTTGCGTTTATATCCTGTAATCGGATATATGAGCTCCCAGGCATATCGCGACATAGAAGCGTCCAGGCGTCATGCTCGCGCACATAACCCGTGTAGTTTGATGCAAGCAGACGGATTCTACCGTAATACAACGTGTAGGACCGTTTGTACGAGTGGCAGTTGCGTTTATATCCTGTAATCGGATATATGGGCTCCCAGGCATATCGCGACATAGAAGCGTCCAGGCGTCATGCTCGCGCACGTAACCCGTGTAGTTTGATGCAAACAGACGGATTCTACCGTAATACAACGTGTAGGACCGTTTGCACGAGTGGCAGTTGCGTTCATATCCTGTAATCGGATATATGGGCTCCCAGGCATATCGCGACATAGAAGCGTCCAGGCCTCATGCTCGCGCACGTAACCCGTGTAGTTTCATGCAAACAGACGGATTCTACCGTAACACAATGTGTAGGACCGTTTGTACGAGTGGCAGTTGCGTTTATATCCTGTAATCGGATATACAGGCTCCAAGGAATATCGCGACATAGACGCGTCCAGGCGTCATGCTCGCGCACCTAACCGTGTAGTTTGATGCAAACAGACGGATTCTAACGTAATACAACGTGTAGGACCGTTTGTACGAGTGGCAGTTGCGTTTATATCCTGTAACCGGATATATTGGCTCCCGGGCATATCGCGATATAGAAGCGTCCAGGCGTCATGCTCGCGCACGTAACCCGTGTAGTTTCATGCAAACAGACGGATTCTACCGTAATACAACGTGTAGGACCGTTTGTACGAGTGGCAGTTGCGTTTATATCCTATAATCGGATATATGGGCTCCCAGGCATATCGCGACATAGAAGCGTCCAGGCGTCATGTTCGCGCACATAACCCGTGTAGTTTGATGCAAACAGACGGATTCTACCGTAATACAACGTGTAGGACCGTTTGCACGAGTGGCAGTTGCGTTCATATCCTGTAATCGGATATATTGACTCCCAGGCATATCGCGACATAGAAGCGTCCAGGCCTAATGCTCGCGCGCGTAACCCGTGTAGTTTCAAGCAAACAGACGGATTCTGCAGCAATACAACGTGTAGGACCGTTTGTACGAGTGGCAGTTGCGTTTATATCCTGTAACCGGATATATTGGCTCCCGGGCATATCGCGACGTAGAAGCGTCCAGGCGTCAACCTCGCGCACCTAGCCCGTGTAGTTTCAAGCAAACAGACGGATTCTGCAGCAATACAACGTGTAGGACCGTTTGTACGAGTGGCAGTTGCGTTTATATCCTGTAACCGGATATATTGGCTCCCGGGCATATCGCGACGTAGAAGCGTCCAGGCGTCACGCTCGCGCACCTAGCCCGTGTAGTTTGATGCAAACAGACGGATTCTACCGTAATACAACGTGTAGGACCGTTTGCACGAGTGGCAGTTGCGTTCATATCCTGTAATCGGATATATTGGCTCCCAGGCATATCGCGATATAGAAGCGTCCAGGCGTCATGCTCGCGCACGTAACCCGTGTTGTTTCATGCAAGCAGACGGATTCTACCGTAATACAACGTGTAGGACCGTTTGTACGAGTGGCAGTTGCGTTTATATCCTGTAATCGGATATACAGGCTCCAAGGAATATCGCGACATAGACGCGTCCAGGCGTCATGCTCGCGCACCTAACCGTGTAGTTTGATGCAAACAGACGGATTCTACCGTAATACAACGTGTAGGACCGTTTCTACGAGTGGCAGTTGCGTTCATATCCTGTAATCGGATATATTGGCTCCCAGGCATATCGCGACATAGAAGCGTCCAGGCCTAATGCTCGCGCACGTAACCCGTGTAGTTTCAAGCAAACAGACGGATTCTACCGTAATACAACGTGTAGGACCGTTTGTACGAGTGGCAGTTGCGTTTATATCCTGTAATCGGATATATGGGCTCCCAGGCATATCGCGACATAGAAGCGTCCAGGCGTCATGCTCGCGCACGTAACCCGTGTAGTTTGATGCAAACAGACGGATTCTACCGTAATACAACGTGTAGGACCGTTTGTACGAGTGGCAGTTGCGTTTATATCCTGTAATCGGATATATGGGCTCCCAGGCATATCGCGACATAGAAGCGTCCAGGCGTCATGCTCGCGCACGTAACCCGTGTAGTTTGATGCAAACAGACGGATTCTACCGTAATACAACGTGTAGGACCGTTTGTACGAGTGGCAGTTGCGTTTATATCCTGTAATCGGATACATGAGCTCCCAAGTATATCGCGACGTAGAAGCGCCCAGGCGTAATGCGCGCGCACGTAACCCGTGTAGTTTCAAGCAAACAGACGGATTCTGCAGCAATACAACGTGTAGGACCGTTTGTACGAGTGGCAGTTGCGTTTATATCCTGTAATCGGATATACAGGCTCCAAGGAATATCGCGACATAGACGCGTCCAGGCGTCATGCTCGCGCACCTAACCGTGTAGTTTCATGCAAACAGACGGATTCTACCGTACCACAACGTGGAGGACCGTTTGTACGAGTGGCATTTGCGTTTATATCCTGTAATCGGATATACAGGCTCCAAGGAATATCGCGACATAGACGCGTCCAGGCGTCATGCTCGCGCACCTAACCGTGTAGTTTGATGCAAGCAGACGGATTCTACCGTAATACAACGTGTGGAACCGTTTGTACGAGTGGCAGTTGCGTTTATATCCTGTAATCGGATGTATGAGCTCCCAGGCATATCGTGACATAGAAGCGTCCAGGCGTCATGCTCGCGCACGTAACCCGTGTAGTTTGATGCAAACAGACGGATTCTACCGTAATACAACGTGTAGGACCATTTGCACGAGTGGCAGTTGCGTTCATATCCTGTAATCGGATATATTGACTCCCAGGCATATCGCGACATAGAAGCGTCCAGGCGTCATGCTCGCGCACGTAACCCGTGTAGTTTGATGCAAACAGACGGATTCTGCCGTAATACAACGTGTAGGACCGTTTGCACGAGTGGCAGTTGCGTTCATATCCTGTAATCGGATATATGGGCTCCCAGGCATATCGCGACATAGAAGCGTCCAGGCCTCATGCTCGCGCACGTAACCCGTGTAGTTTCATGCAAACAGACGGATTCTAACGTAATACAACGTGTAGGACCGTTTGTACGAGTGGCAGTTGCGTTTATATCCTGTAATCGGATATATGGGCTCCCAGGCATATCGCGACATAGAAGCGTCCAGGCGTCATGCTCGCGCACGTAACCCGTGTAGTTTGATGCAAACAGACGGATTCTACCGTAATACAACGTGTAGGACCGTTTGCACGAGTGGCAGTTGCGTTCATATCCTGTAATCGGATATATTGACTCCCAGGCATATCGCGACATAGAAGTGTCCAGGCCTAATGCTCGCGCGCGTAACCCGTGTAGTTTCAAGCAAACAGACGGATTCTGCAGCAATACAACGTGTAGGACCGTTTGTACGAGTGGCAGTTGCGTTTATATCCTGTAACCGGATATATTGGCTCCCGGGCATATCGCGACGTAGAAGCGTCCAGGCGTCAACCTCGCGCACCTAGCCCGTGTAGTTTCAAGCAAACAGACGGATTCTGCAGCAATACAACGTGTAGGACCGTTTGTACGAGTGGCAGTTGCGTTTATATCCTGTAACCGGATATATTGGCTCCCGGGCATATCGCGACGTAGAAGCGTCCAGGCGTCACGCTCGCGCACCTAGCCCGTGTAGTTTGATGCAAACAGACGGATTCTACCGTAATACAACGTGTAGGACCGTTTGTACGAGTGGCAGTTGCGTTTATATCCTGTAATCGGATATATGGGCTCCCAGGCATATCGCGACATAGAAGCGTCCAGGCCTAATGCTCGCGCACGTAACCCGTGTAGTTTCATGCAAACAGACGGATTCTAACGCAATACAACGTGTAGGACCGTTTGTACGAGTGGCAGTTGCGTTTATATCCTGTAACCGGATATATTGGCTCCCGGGCATATCGCGACGTAGAAGCGTCCAGGCGTCACGCTCGCGCACCTAGCCCGTGTAGTTTGATGCAAACAGACGGATTCTACCGTAATACAACGTGTGGAACCGCTTGTACGAGTGGCAGTTGCGTTTATATCGTGTAATCGGATATATGAGCCCCCAAGTATATCGCGAAATAGAAGCGCCCAGGCGTCATGCTCGCACACGTATCGAGTGTAGTTGGTGCAAACAGACGGATTCTACCGTAATACAACGTGTAGTTCCGCTTGTACGAGCGGCAGTTGCGTTTAAATCCTGTAATCGGACATATGAGCTCCCAAGAATATCGCGACATAGAAGCGCCCAGGCGTCATGCTCGCACACGTAACCCGTGTAGTTTAATGCAAACAGACGGATTCTACCGCAATACAACGTGTGGGACCGTTAGTACGAGTGGCAGTTGCGTTTAAATCCTGTAATCGGATACATGGGTTCACAGGCATATCGCGACATAGAAGCGCCCAGGCGTCATGCTCGCGCACGTATTCAGTGTTGTTTGATACGAACAGTCGGATTCTAGCGCAATACAACGTGCGGGACCGTTTGTACGAGTGGCAGTTGCGTTTAAATCCTGTAATCGGATATATGGGCTCCCAGGCATATCGCGACATAGAAGCGCCCAGGCGTCATGCTCGCGCACGTATTCAGTGTTGTTTGATACGAACAGTCGGATTCTAGCGCAATACAACGTGCGGGACCGTTTGTACGAGTGGCAGTTGCGTTTAAATCCTGTAATCGGATATGTGAGCCCCCAAGTATATCGCGACATAGAACCGCACAGGCGTCATGCTCGCGCACGTAACCCGTGTAGTTTGATGCAAACAGTCAGATTCTACCGTATTACAATGTGTGGGACCGCTTGTACGAGTGGCAGTTGCGCTTAAATCCTGTAATCGGATATATGAGCCCCCAAGTATATCGCGAAATAGAAGCGCCCAGGCGTCATGCTCGCACACGTATCGAGTGTAGTTGGTGCAAACAGACGGATTCTACCGTAATACAACGTGTAGTTCCGCTTGTACGAGCGGCAGTTGCGTTTAAATCCTGTAATCGGACATATGAGCTCCCAAGAATATCGCGACATAGAAGCGCCCAGGCGTCATGCTCGCACACGTAACCCGTGTAGTTTGATGCAAACAGACGGAATCTACCGTAATAGAACGTGTGGGACCGCTTGTACGAGTGGCAGTTGCGTTTAAATCCTGTAATCGGATATATGGGCTCCCAGGCATATCGCTACATAGAAGCGCCCACTCGTCATGCGAGCGCACGTAACCCGTGTAGTTTGATGCAAACAGTCGGATACTACCGTAACACAACCTGTGGGACCGCTAGTACGAGTGGCAGTTGCGTATAAATCCTGTAATCGCATATATGGGCTACCAGGCATATCGCTACATAGAAGCGCCCAGGCGTAATGCGCGCGCACGTAACCCCTGTAGTTTGATGCAAGCAGTCGGATTCTACCGTATTACAACGTGTGGGACCGCTTGTACGAGTGGCAGTTGCGCTTAAATCCTGTAATCGGATATATGAGCCCCCAAGTATATCGCGA
The DNA here is from genome assembly GCA_963989405.1 of Trypoxylon attenuatum. Lineage (NCBI taxonomy): Eukaryota > Metazoa > Arthropoda > Insecta > Hymenoptera > Crabronidae > Trypoxylon > Trypoxylon attenuatum. The sequence continues at coordinate 32,662 of CAXDIT010000109.1, read as the reverse complement.
AATAGAAGCGCCCAGGCGTCATGCTCGCGCACGTATTCAGTGTTGTTTGATACAAACAGTCGGATTCTAGCGCAATACAACGTGCGGGACCGTTTGTACGAGTGGCAGTTGCGTTTAAATCCTGTAATCGGATATATGGGCTCCCAGGCATATCGCGACATAGAAGCGCCCAGGCGTCATGCTCGCGCACGTATTCAGTGTTGTTTGATACGAACAGTCGGATTCTATCGTAATACAACGTGTGGGACTGCTTGTACGAGTGGCAGTTGCGTTTATATCCTGTAATCGGATACATGAGCTCCCAAGTATATCGCGACGTAGAAGCGCCCAGGCGTCATGCTCGCGCACGTATTCAGTGTTGTTTGATACAAACAGTCGGATTCTAGCGCAATACAACGTGCGGGACCGTTTGTACGAGTGGCAGTTGCGTTTAAATCCTGTAATCGGATATATGGGCTCCCAGGCATATCGCGACATAGAAGCGTCCAGGCGTCATGCTCGCGCACGTAACCCGTGTAGTTTCATGCAAACAGACGGATTCTACCGTAACACAATGTGTAGGACCGTTTGTACGAGTGGCAGTTGCGTTTATATCCTGTAATCGGATATACAGGCTCCAAGGAATATCGCGACATGGACGCGTCCAGGCGTCATGCTCGCGCACGTAACCCGTGTAGTTTGATGCAAGCAGACGGATTCTACCGTAATACAACGTGTAGGACCGTTTGTACGAGTGGCAGTTGCGTTTATATCCTGTAATCGGATATATGGGCTCCCAGGCATATCGCGACATAGAAGCGTCCAGGCCTAATGCTCGCGCACGTAACCCGTGTAGTTTCAAGCAAACAGACGGATTCTGCAGCAATACAACGTGTAGGACCGTTTGTACGAGTGGCAGTTGCGTTTATATCCTGTAACCGGATATATTGGCTCCCGGGCATATCGCGACGTAGAAGCGTCCAGGCGTCACGCTCGCGCACCTAGCCCGTGTAGTTTGATGCAAACAGACGGATTCTACCGTAATACAACGTGTAGGACCGTTTGCACGAGTGGCAGTTGCGTTCATATCCTGTAATCGGATATATTGGCTCCCAGGCATATCGCGATATAGAAGCGTCCAGGCGTCATGCTCGCGCACGTAACCCGTGTAGTTTCATGCAAACAGACGGATTCTACCGTAATACAACGCGTAGGACCGTTTGTACGAGTGGCAGTTGCGTTTATATCCTATAATCGGATATATGGGCTCCCAGGCATATCGCGACATAGAAGCGTCCAGGCGTCATGCTCGCGCACGTAACCCGTGTAGTTTGATGCAAACAGACGGATTCTACCGTAATACAACGTGTAGGACCGTTTGCACGAGTGGCAGTTGCGTTCATATCCTGTAATCGGATATATTGACTCCCAGGCATATCGCGACATAGAAGCGTCCAGGCCTAATGCTCGCGCACGTAACCCGTGTAGTTTCAAGCAAACAGACGGATTCTGCAGCAATACAGCGTGTAGGACCGTTTGTACGAGTGGCAGTTGCGTTTATATCCTGTAATCGGATATATGAGCTCCCAGGCATATCGCGACATAGAAGCGTCCAGGCGTCATGCTCGCGCACATAACCCGTGTAGTTTGATGCAAGCAGACGGATTCTACCGTAATACAACGTGTAGGACCGTTTGTACGAGTGGCAGTTGCGTTTATATCCTGTAACCGGATATATTGGCTCCCGGGCATATCGCGACGTAGAAGCGTCCAGGCGTCACGCTCGCGCACCTAGCCCGTGTAGTTTGATGCAAACAGACGGATTCTACCGTAATACAACGTGTGGAACCGCTTGTACGAGTGGCAGTTGCGTTTATATCCTGTAATCGGATATATGAGCTCCCAGGCATATCGCGACATAGAAGCGTCCAGGCGTCATGCTCGCGCACATAACCCGTGTAGTTTGATGCAAGCAGACGGATTCTACCGTAATACAACGTGTAGGACCGTTTGTACGAGTGGCAGTTGCGTTTATATCCTGTAATCGGATATATGGGCTCCCAGGCATATCGCGACATAGAAGCGTCCAGGCGTCATGCTCGCGCACGTAACCCGTGTAGTTTGATGCAAACAGACGGATTCTACCGTAATACAACGTGTAGGACCGTTTGCACGAGTGGCAGTTGCGTTCATATCCTGTAATCGGATATATGGGCTCCCAGGCATATCGCGACATAGAAGCGTCCAGGCCTCATGCTCGCGCACGTAACCCGTGTAGTTTCATGCAAACAGACGGATTCTACCGTAACACAATGTGTAGGACCGTTTGTACGAGTGGCAGTTGCGTTTATATCCTGTAATCGGATATACAGGCTCCAAGGAATATCGCGACATAGACGCGCCCAGGCGTCATGCTCGCGCACCTAACCGTGTAGTTTGATGCAAACAGACGGATTCTAACGTAATACAACGTGTAGGACCGTTTGTACGAGTGGCAGTTGCGTTTATATCCTGTAACCGGATATATTGGCTCCCGGGCATATCGCGATATAGAAGCGTCCAGGCGTCATGCTCGCGCACGTAACCCGTGTATTTTCATGCAAACAGACGGATTCTACCGTAATACAACGTGTAGGACCGTTTGTACGAGTGGCAGTTGCGTTTATATCCTATAATCGGATATATGGGCTCCCAGGCATATCGCGACATAGAAGCGTCCAGGCGTCATGTTCGCGCACATAACCCGTGTAGTTTGATGCAAACAGACGGATTCTACCGTAATACAACGTGTAGGACCGTTTGCACGAGTGGCAGTTGCGTTCATATCCTGTAATCGGATATATTGACTCCCAGGCATATCGCGACATAGAAGCGTCCAGGCCTAATGCTCGCGCGCGTAACCCGTGTAGTTTCAAGCAAACAGACGGATTCTGCAGCAATACAACGTGTAGGACCGTTTGTACGAGTGGCAGTTGCGTTTATATCCTGTAACCGGATATATTGGCTCCCGGGCATATCGCGACGTAGAAGCGTCCAGGCGTCAACCTCGCGCACCTAGCCCGTGTAGTTTCAAGCAAACAGACGGATTCTGCAGCAATACAACGTGTAGGACCGTTTGTACGAGTGGCAGTTGCGGTTATATCCTGTAACCGGATATATTGGCTCCCGGGCATATCGCGACGTAGAAGCGTCCAGGCGTCACGCTCGCGCACCTAGCCCGTGTAGTTTGATGCAAACAGACGGATTCTACCGTAATACAACGTGTAGGACCGTTTGCACGAGTGGCAGTTGCGTTCATATCCTGTAATCGGATATATTGGCTCCCAGGCATATCGCGATATAGAAGCGTCCAGGCGTCATGCTCGCGCACGTAACCCGTGTTGTTTCATGCAAGCAGACGGATTCTACCGTAATACAACGTGTAGGACCGTTTGTACGAGTGGCAGTTGCGTTTATATCCTGTAATCGGATATACAGGCTCCAAGGAATATCGCGACATAGACGCGTCCAGGCGTCATGCTCGCGCACCTAACCGTGTAGTTTGATGCAAACAGACGGATTCTACCGTAATACAACGTGTAGGACCGTTTCTACGAGTGGCAGTTGCGTTCATATCCTGTAATCGGATATATTGGCTCCCAGGCATATCGCGACATAGAAGCGTCCAGGCCTAATGCTCGCGCACGTAACCCGTGTAGTTTCAAGCAAACAGACGGATTCTACCGTAATACAACGTGTAGGACCGTTTGTACGAGTGGCAGTTGCGTTTATATCCTGTAATCGGATATATGGGCTCCCAGGCATATCGCGACATAGAAGCGTCCAGGCGTCATGCTCGCGCACGTAACCCGTGTAGTTTGATGCAAACAGACGGATTCTACCGTAATACAACGTGTAGGACCGTTTGTACGAGTGGCAGTTGCGTTTATATCCTGTAATCGGATATATGGGCTCCCAGGCATATCGCGACATAGAAGCGTCCAGGCGTCATGCTCGCGCACGTAACCCGTGTAGTTTGATGCAAACAGACGGATTCTACCGTAATACAACGTGTAGGACCGTTTGTACGAGTGGCAGTTGCGTTTATATCCTGTAATCGGATACATGAGCTCCCAAGTATATCGCGACGTAGAAGCGCCCAGGCGTAATGCGCGCGCACGTAACCCGTGTAGTTTCAAGCAAACAGACGGATTCTGCAGCAATACAACGTGTAGGACCGTTTGTACGAGTGGCAGTTGCGTTTATATCCTGTAATCGGATATACAGGCTCCAAGGAATATCGCGACATAGACGCGTCCAGGCGTCATGCTCGCGCACCTAACCGTGTAGTTTCATGCAAACAGACGGATTCTACCGTACCACAACGTGGAGGACCGTTTGTACGAGTGGCATTTGCGTTTATATCCTGTAATCGGATATACAGGCTCCAAGGAATATCGCGACATAGACGCATCCAGGCGTCATGCTCGCGCACCTAACCGTGTAGTTTGATGCAAACAGACGGATTCTACCGTAATACAACGTGTGGAACCGTTTGTACGAGTGGCAGTTGCGTTTATATCCTGTAATCGGATGTATGAGCTCCCAGGCATATCGTGACATAGAAGCGTCCAGGCGTCATGCTCGCGCACGTAACCCGTGTAGTTTGATGCAAACAGACGGATTCTACCGTAATACAACGTGTAGGACCATTTGCACGAGTGGCAGTTGCGTTCATATCCTGTAATCGGATATATTGACTCCCAGGCATATCGCGACATAGAAGCGTCCAGGCGTCATGCTCGCGCACGTAACCCGTGTAGTTTGATGCAAACAGACGGATTCTACCGTAATACAACGTGTAGGACCGTTTGCACGAGTGGCAGTTGCGTTCATATCCTGTAATCGGATATATGGGCTCCCAGGCATATCGCGACATAGAAGCGTCCAGGCCTCATGCTCGCGCACGTAACCCGTGTAGTTTCATGCAAACAGACGGATTCTAACGTAATACAACGTGTAGGACCGTTTGTACGAGTGGCAGTTGCGTTTATATCCTGTAATCGGATATATGGGCTCCCAGGCATATCGCGACATAGAAGCGTCCAGGCGTCATGCTCGCGCACGTAACCCGTGTAGTTTGATGCAAACAGACGGATTCTACCGTAATACAACGTGTAGGACCGTTTGCACGAGTGGCAGTTGCGTTCATATCCTGTAATCGGATATATTGACTCCCAGGCATATCGCGACATAGAAGTGTCCAGGCCTAATGCTCGCGCGCGTAACCCGTGTAGTTTCAAGCAAACGGACGGATTCTGCAGCAATACAACGTGTAGGACCGTTTGTACGAGTGGCAGTTGCGTTTATATCCTGTAACCGGATATATTGGCTCCCGGGCATATCGCGACGTAGAAGCGTCCAGGCGTCAACCTCGCGCACCTAGCCCGTGTAGTTTCAAGCAAACAGACGGATTCTGCAGCAATACAACGTGTAGGACCGTTTGTACGAGTGGCAGTTGCGTTTATATCCTGTAACCGGATATATTGGCTCCCGGGCATATCGCGACGTAGAAGCGTCCAGGCGTCACGCTCGCGCACCTAGCCCGTGTAGTTTGATGCAAACAGACGGATTCTACCGTAATACAACGTGTAGGACCGTTTGTACGAGTGGCAGTTGCGTTTATATCCTGTAATCGGATATATGGGCTCCCAGGCATATCGCGACATAGAAGCGTCCAGGCCTAATGCTCGCGCACGTAACCCGTGTAGTTTCATGCAAACAGACGGATTCTAACGCAATACAACGTGTAGGACCGTTTGTACGAGTGGCAGTTGCGTTTATATCCTGTAACCGGATATATTGGCTCCCGGGCATATCGCGACGTAGAAGCGTCCAGGCGTCACGCTCGCGCACCTAGCCCGTGTAGTTTGATGCAAACAGACGGATTCTACCGTAATACAACGTGTGGAACCGCTTGTACGAGTGGCAGTTGCGTTTATATCGTGTAATCGGATATATGAGCTCCCAGGCATATCGCGACATAGAAGCGTCCAGGCGTCATGCTCGCGCACATAACCCGTGTAGTTTGATGCAAACAGACGGATTCTACCGTAATACAACGTGTAGGACCGTTTGTACGAGTGGCAGTTGCGTTTATATCCTGTAATCGGATATATGGGCTCCCAGGCATATCGCGACATAGAAGCGTCCAGGCGTCATGCTCGCGCACGTAACCCGTGTAGTTTGATGCAAACAGACGGATTCTACCGTAATACAACGTGTAGGACCGTTTGCACGAGTGGCAGTTGCGTTCATATCCTGTAATCGGATATATGGGCTCCCAGGCATATCGCGACATAGAAGCGTCCAGGCCTCATGCTCGCGCACGTAACCCGTGTAGTTTCATGCAAACAGACGGATTCTACCGTAACACAATGTGTAGGACCGTTTGTACGAGGGGCAGTTGCGTTTATATCCTGTAATCGGATATACAGGCTCCAAGGAATATCGCGACATAGACGCGTCCAGGCGTCATGCTCGCGCACCTAACCGTGTAGTTTGATGCAAACAGACGGATTCTACCGTAATACAACGTGTAGGACCGTTTGTACGAGTGGCAGTTGCGTTTATATCCAGTAATCGGATATACGGGCTCCCAGGCATATCGCGACATAGAAGCCTCCAGGCCTCATGCTCGCGCACGTAACCCGTGTAGTTTCATGTAAACAGACGGATTCTAACGTAATACAACGTGTAGGACCGTTTGTACGAGTGGCAGTTGCGTTTATATCCTGTAATCGGATATATCGGCTCCCAGGCATATCGCAACATAGAAGCGTCCAGGCGTCATGCTCGCGCACGTAACCCGTGTAGTTTGATGCAAACAGACGGATTCTACCGTAATACAACGTGTAGGACCGTTTGCACGAGTGGCAGTTGCGTTCATATCCTGTAATCGGATATATTGACTCCCAGGCATATCGCGACATAGAAGCGTCCAGGCCTAATGCTCGCGCGCGTAACCCGTGTAGTTTCAAGCAAACAGACGGATTCTGCAGCAATACAACGTGTAGGACCGTTTGTACGAGTGGCAGTTGCGTTTATATCCTGTAACCGGATATATTGGCTCCCGGGCATATCGCGACGTAGAAGCGTCCAGGCGTCAACCTCGCGCACCTAGCCCGTGTAGTTTGATGCAAACAGACGGATTCTACCGTAATACAACGTGTAGGACCGTTTGTACGAGTGGCAGTTGCGTTTATATCCTGTAATCGGATATATGGGCTCCCAGGCATATCGCGACATAGAAGCGTCCAGGCGTCATGCTCGCGCACGTAACCCGTGTAGTTTGATGCAAACAGACGGATTCTACCGTAATACAACGTGTAGGACCGTTTGTACGAGTGGCAGTTGCGTTTATATCCTGTAATCGGATATATGGGCTCCCAGGCATATCGCGACGTAGAAGCGTCCAGGCGTCACGCTCGCGCACCTAGCCCGTGTAGTTTGATGCAAACAGACGGATTCTACCGTAATACAACGTGTGGAACCGTTTGTACGAGTGGCAGTTGCGTTTATATCCTGTAATCGGATGTATGAGCTCCCAGGCATATCGCGACATAGAAGCGTCCAGGCGTCATGCTCGCGCACATAACCCGTGTAGTTTGATGCAAACAGACGGATTCTACCGTAATACAACGTGTAGGACCGTTTGTACGAGTGGCAGTTGCGTTTATATCCTGTAATCGGATATATGGGCTCCCAGGCATATCGCGACATAGAAGCGTCCAGGCCTCATGCTCGCGCACGTAACCCGTGTAGTTTGATGCAAACAGTCGGATACTACCGTAACACAACCTGTGGGACCGCTAGTACGAGTGGCAGTTGCGTATAAATCCTGTAATCGGATATATGGGCTCCCAGGCATATCGCTACATAGAAGCGCCCAGGCGTAATGCGCGCGCACGTAACCCGTGTAGTTTCAAGCAAACAGACGGATTCTGCAGCAATACAACGTGTAGGACCGTCTGTACGAGTGGCAGTTGCGTTTATATCCTGTAATCGGATATACAGGCTCCAAGGAATATCGCGACATAGACGCGTCCAGGCGTCATGCTCGCGCACCTAACCGTGTAGTTTCATGCAAACAGACGGATTCTACCGTACCACAACGTGGAGGACCGTTTGTACGAGTGGCAGTTGCGTTTATATCCTGTAACCGGATATATTGGCTCCCGGGCATATCGCGACGTAGAAGCGTCCAGGCGTCAACCTCGCGCACCTAGCCCGTGTAGTTTCAAGCAAACAGACGGATTCTGCAGCAATACAACGTGTAGGACCGTTTGTACGAGTGGCAGTTGCGTTTATATCCTGTAACCGGATATATTGGCTCCCGGGCATATCGCGACGTAGAAGCGTCCAGGCGTCACGCTCGCGCACCTAGCCCGTGTAGTTTGATGCAAACAGACGGATTCTACCGTAATACAACGTGTAGGACCGTTTGTACGAGTGGCAGTTGCGTTTATATCCTGTAATCGGATATATGGGCTCCCAGGCATATCGCGACATAGAAGCGTCCAGGCCTAATGCTCGCGCACGTAACCCGTGTAGTTTCATGCAAACAGACGGATTCTAACGCAATACAACGTGTAGGACCGTTTGTACGAGTGGCAGTTGCGTTTATATCCTGTAACCGGATATATTGGCTCCCGGGCATATCGCGACGTAGAAGCGTCCAGGCGTCACGCTCGCGCACCTAGCCCGTGTAGTTTGATGCAAACAGACGGATTCTACCGTAATACAACGTGTGGAACCGCTTGTACGAGTGGCAGTTGCGTTTATATCGTGTAATCGGATATATGAGCTCCCAGGCATATCGCGACATAGAAGCGTCCAGGCGTCATGCTCGCGCACATAACCCGTGTAGTTTGATGCAAACAGACGGATTCTACCGTAATACAACGTGTAGGACCGTTTGTACGAGTGGCAGTTGCGTTTATATCCTGTAATCGGATATATGGGCTCCCAGGCATATCGCGACATAGAAGCGTCCAGGCGTCATGCTCGCGCACGTAACCCGTGTAGTTTGATGCAAACAGACGGATTCTACCGTAATACAACGTGTAGGACCGTTTGCACGAGTGGCAGTTGCGTTCATATCCTGTAATCGGATATATGGGCTCCCAGGCATATCGCGACATAGAAGCGTCCAGGCCTCATGCTCGCGCACGTAACCCGTGTAGTTTCATGCAAGCAGACGGATTCTACCGTAACACAATGTGTAGGACCGTTTGTACGAGGGGCAGTTGCGTTTATATCCTGTAATCGGATATACAGGCTCCAAGGAATATCGCGACATAGACGCGTCCAGGCGTCATGCTCGCGCACCTAACCGTGTAGTTTGATGCAAACAGACGGATTCTACCGTAATACAACGTGTAGGACCGTTTGTACGAGTGGCAGTTGCGTTTATATCCAGTAATCGGATATACGGGCTCCCAGGCATATCGCGACATAGAAGCCTCCAGGCCTCATGCTCGCGCACGTAACCCGTGTAGTTTCATGTAAACAGACGGATTCTAACGTAATACAACGTGTAGGACCGTTTGTACGAGTGGCAGTTGCGTTTATATCCTGTAATCGGATATATCGGCTCCCAGGCATATCGCAACATAGAAGCGTCCAGGCGTCATGCTCGCGCACGTAACCCGTGTAGTTTGATGCAAACAGACTAATTCTACCGTAATACAACGTGTAGGACCGTTTGCACGAGTGGCAGTTGCGTTCATATCCTGTAATCGGATATATTGACTCCCAGGCATATCGCGACATAGAAGCGTCCAGGCCTAATGCTCGCGCGCGTAACCCGTGTAGTTTCAAGCAAACAGACGGATTCTGCAGCAATACAACGTGTAGGACCGTTTGTACGAGTGGCAGTTGCGTTTATATCCTGTAACCGGATATATTGGCTCCCGGGCATATCGCGACGTAGAAGCGTCCAGGCGTCACGCTCGCGCACCTAGCCCGTGTAGTTTGATGCAAACAGACGGATTCTACCGTAATACAACGTGTAGGACCGTTTGTACGAGTGGCAGTTGCGTTTATATCCTGTAATCGGATATATGGGCTCCCAGGCATATCGCGACATAGAAGCGTCCAGGCCTAATGCTCGCGCACGTAACCCGTGTAGTTTCATGCAAACAGACGGATTCTAACGCAATACAACGTGTAGGACCGTTTGTACGAGTGGCAGTTGCGTTTATATCCTGTAACCGGATATATTGGCTCCCGGGCATATCGCGACGTAGAAGCGTCCAGGCGTCACGCTCGCGCACCTAGCCCGTGTAGTTTGATGCAAACAGACGGATTCTACCGTAATACAACGTGTGGAACCGCTTGTACGAGTGGCAGTTGCGTTTATATCGTGTAATCGGATATATGAGCTCCCAGGCATATCGCGACATAGAAGCGTCCAGGCGTCATGCTCGCGCACATAACCCGTGTAGTCTGATGCAAACAGACGGATTCTACCGTAATACAACGTGTAGGACCGTTTGTACGAGTGGCAGTTGCGTTTATATCCTGTAATCGGATATATGGGCTCCCAGGCATATCGCGACATAGAAGCGTCCAGGCGTCATGCTCGCGCACGTAACCCGTGTAGTTTGATGCAAACAGACGGATTCTACCGTAATACAACGTGTAGGACCGTTTGCACGAGTGGCAGTTGCGTTCATATCCTGTAATCGGATATATGGGCTCCCAGGCATATCGCGACATAGAAGCGTCCAGGCCTCATGCTCGCGCACGTAACCCGTGTAGTTTCATGCAAACAGACGGATTCTACCGTAACACAATGTGTAGGACCGTTTGTACGAGGGGCAGTTGCGTTTATATCCTGTAATCGGATATACAGGCTCCAAGGAATATCGCGACATAGACGCGTCCAGGCGTCATGCTCGCGCACCTAACCGTGTAGTTTGATGCAAACAGACGGATTCTACCGTAATACAACGTGTAGGACCGTTTGTACGAGTGGCAGTTGCGTTTATATCCAGTAATCGGATATACGGGCTCCCAGGCATATCGCGACATAGAAGCCTCCAGGCCTCATGCTCGCGCACGTAACCCGTGTAGTTTCATGTAAACAGACGGATTCTAACGTAATACAACGTGTAGGACCGTTTGTACGAGTGGCAGTTGCGTTTATATCCTGTAATCGGATATATCGGCTCCCAGGCATATCGCAACATAGAAGCGTCCAGGCGTCATGCTCGCGCACGTAACCCGTGTAGTTTGATGCAAACAGACGGATTCTACCGTAATACAACGTGTAGGACCGTTTGCACGAGTGGCAGTTGCGTTCATATCCTGTAATCGGATATATTGGCTCCCGGGCATATCGCGACGTAGAAGCGTCCAGGCGTCAACCTCGCGCACCTAGCCCGTGTAGTTTGATGCAAACAGACGGATTCTACCGTAATACAACGTGTAGGACCGTTTGTACGAGTGGCAGTTGCGTTTATATCCTGTAATCGGATATATGGGCTCCCAGGCATATCGCGACATAGAAGCGTCCAGGCGTCATGCTCGCGCACGTAACCCGTGTAGTTTGATGCAAACAGACGGATTCTACCGTAATACAACGTGTAGGACCGTTTGTACGAGTGGCAGTTGCGTTTATATCCTGTAATCGGATATATGGGCTCCCAGGCATATCGCGACGTAGAAGCGTCCAGGCGTCACGCTCGCGCACCTAGCCCGTGTAGTTTGATGCAAACAGACGGATTCTACCGTAATACAACGTGTGGAACCGTTTGTACGAGTGGCAGTTGCGTTTATATCCTGTAATCGGATGTATGAGCTCCCAGGCATATCGCGACATAGAAGCGTCCAGGCGTCATGCTCGCGCACATAACCCGTGTAGTTTGATGCAAACAGACGGATTCTACCGTAATACAACGTGTAGGACCGTTTGTACGAGTGGCAGTTGCGTTTATATCCTGTAATCGGATATATGGGCTCCCAGGCATATCGCGACATAGAAGCGTCCAGGCCTCATGCTCGCGCACGTAACCCGTGTAGTTTGATGCAAACAGTCGGATACTACCGTAACACAACCTGTGGGACCGCTAGTACGAGTGGCAGTTGCGTATAAATCCTGTAATCGGATATATGGGCTCCCAGGCATATCGCTACATAGAAGCGCCCAGGCGTAATGCGCGCGCACGTAACCCGTGTAGTTTCAAGCAAACAGACGGATTCTGCAGCAATACAACGTGTAGGACCGTTTGTACGAGTGGCAGTTGCGTTTATATCCTGTAATCGGATATACAGGCTCCAAGGAATATCGCGACATAGACGCGTCCAGGCGTCATGCTCGCGCACCTAACCGTGTAGTTTCATGCAAACAGACGGATTCTACCGTACCACAACGTGGAGGACCGTTTGTACGAGTGGCATTTGCGTTTATATCCTGTAATCGGATATACAGGCTCCAAGGAATATCGCGACATAGACGCGTCCAGGCGTCATGCTCGCGCACGTAACCCGTGTAGTTTGATGCAAACAGACGGATTCTACCGTAATACAACGTGTAGGACCATTTGCACGAGTGGCAGTTGCGTTCATATCCTGTAATCGGATATATTGACTCCCAGGCATATCGCGACATAGAAGCGTCCAGGCGTCATGCTCGCGCACGTAACCCGTGTAGTTTGATGCAAACAGACGGATTCTACCGTAATACAACGTGTAGGACCGTTTGCACGAGTGGCAGTTGCGTTCATATCCTGTAATCGGATATATGGGCTCCCAGGCATATCGCGACATAGAAGCGTCCAGGCCTCATGCTCGCGCACGTAACCCGTGTAGTTTCATGCAAACAGACGGATTCTAACGTAATACAACGTGTAGGACCGTTTGTACGAGTGGCAGTTGCGTTTATATCCTGTAATCGGATATATGGGCTCCCAGGCATATCGCGACATAGAAGCGTCCAGGCGTCATGCTCGCGCACGTAACCCGTGTAGTTTGATGCAAACAGACGGATTCTACCGTAATACAACGTGTAGGACCGTTTGCACGAGTGGCAGTTGCGTTCATATCCTGTAATCGGATATATTGACTCCCAGGCATATCGCGACATAGAAGTGTCCAGGCCTAATGCTCGCGCGCGTAACCCGTGTAGTTTCAAGCAAACAGACGGATTCTGCAGCAATACAACGTGTAGGACCGTTTGTACGAGTGGCAGTTGCGTTTATATCCTGTAACCGGATATATTGGCTCCCGGGCATATCGCGACGTAGAAGCGTCCAGGCGTCAACCTCGCGCACCTAGCCCGTGTAGTTTCAAGCAAACAGACGGATTCTGCAGCAATACAACGTGTAGGACCGTTTGTACGAGTGGCAGTTGCGTTTATATCCTGTAACCGGATATATTGGCTCCCGGGCATATCGCGACGTAGAAGCGTCCAGGCGTCACGCTCGCGCACCTAGCCCGTGTAGTTTGATGCAAACAGACGGATTCTACCGTAATACAGCGTGTAGGACCGTTTGTACGAGTGGCAGTTGCGTTTATATCCTGTAATCGGATATATGGGCTCCCAGGCATATCGCGACATAGAAGCGTCCAGGCCTAATGCTCGCGCACGTAACCCGTGTAGTTTCATGCAAACAGACGGATTCTAACGCAATACAACGTGTAGGACCGTTTGTACGAGTGGCAGTTGCGTTTATATCCTGTAACCGGATATATTGGCTCCCGGGCATATCGCGACGTAGAAGCGTCCAGGCGTCACGCTCGCGCACCTAGCCCGTGTAGTTTGATGCAAACAGACGGATTCTACCGTAATACAACGTGTGGAACCGCTTGTACGAGTGGCAGTTGCGTTTATATCGTGTAATCGGATATATGAGCTCCCAGGCATATCGCGACATAGAAGCGTCCAGGCGTCATGCTCGCGCACATAACCCGTGTAGTTTGATGCAAACAGACGGATTCTACCGTAATACAACGTGTAGGACCGTTTGTACGAGTGGCAGTTGCGTTTATATCCTGTAATCGGATATATGGGCTCCCAGGCATATCGCGACATAGAAGCGTCCAGGCGTCATGCTCGCGCACGTAACCCGTGTAGTTTGATGCAAACAGACGGATTCTACCGTAATACAACGTGTAGGACCGTTTGCACGAGTGGCAGTTGCGTTCATATCCTGTAATCGGATATATGGGCTCCCAGGCATATCGCGACATAGAAGCGTCCAGGCCTCATGCTCGCGCACGTAACCCGTGTAGTTTCATGCAAACAGACGGATTCTACCGTAACACAATGTGTAGGACCGTTTGTACGAGGGGCAGTTGCGTTTATATCCTGTAATCGGATATACAGGCTCCAAGGAATATCGCGACATAGACGCGTCCAGGCGTCATGCTCGCGCACCTAACCGTGTAGTTTGATGCAAACAGACGGATTCTACCGTAATACAACGTGTAGGACCGTTTGTACGAGTGGCAGTTGCGTTTATATCCAGTAATCGGATATACGGGCTCCCAGGCATATCGCGACATAGAAGCCTCCAGGCCTCATGCTCGCGCACGTAACCCGTGTAGTTTCATGTAAACAGACGGATTCTAACGTAATACAACGTGTAGGACCGTTTGTACGAGTGGCAGTTGCGTTTATATCCTGTAATCGGATATATCGGCTCCCAGGCATATCGCAACATAGAAGCGTCCAGGCGTCATGCTCGCGCACGTAACCCGTGTAGTTTGATGTAAACAGACGGATTCTACCGTAATACAACGTGTAGGACCGTTTGCACGAGTGGCAGTTGCGTTCATATCCTGTAATCGGATATATTGACTCCCAGGCATATCGCGACATAGAAGCGTCCAGGCCTAATGCTCGCGCGCGTAACCCGTGTAGTTTCAAGCAAACAGACGGATTCTGCAGCAATACAACGTGTAGGACCGTTTGTACGAGTGGCAGTTGCGTTTATATCCTGTAATCGGATATACAGGCTCCAAGGAATATCGCGACATAGACGCGTCCAGGCGTCATGCTCGCGCACCTAACCGTGTAGTTTCATGCAAACAGACGGATTCTACCGTACCACAACGTGGAGGACCGTTTGTACGAGTGGCATTTGCGTTTATATCCTGTAATCGGATATACAGGCTCCAAGGAATATCGCGACATAGACGCGTCCAGGCGTCATGCTCGCGCACCTAACCGTGTAGTTTGATGCAAACAGACGGATTCTACCGTAATACAACGTGTGGAACCGTTTGTACGAGTGGCAGTTGCGTTTATATCCTGTAATCGGATATATGGGCTCCCAGGCATATCGCGACATAGAAGCGTCCAGGCGTAATGCGCGCGCACGTAACCCGTGTAGTTTCAAGCAAACAGACGGATTCTGCAGCAATACAACGTGTAGGACCGTTTGTACGAGTGGCAGTTGCGTTTATATCCTGTAATCGGATATACAGGCTCCAAGGAATATCGCGACATAGACGCGTCCAGGCGTCATGCTCGCGCACCTAACCGTGTAGTTTCATGCAAACAGACGGATTCTACCGTACCACAACGTGGAGGACCGTTTGTACGAGTGGCATTTGCGTTTATATCCTGTAATCGGATATACAGGCTCCAAGGAATATCGCGACATAGACGCGTCCAGGCGTCATGCTCGCGCACCTAACCGTGTAGTTTGATGCAAACAGACGGATTCTACCGTAATACAACGTGTGGAACCGTTTGTACGAGTGGCAGTTGCGTTTATATCCTGTAATCGGATGTATGAGCTCCCAGGCATATCGTGACATAGAAGCGTCCAGGCGTCATGCTCGCGCACGTAACCCGTGTAGTTTGATGCAAACAGACGGATTCTACCCTAATACAACGTGTAGGACCGTTTGCACGAGTGGCAGTTGCGTTCATATCCTGTAATCGGATATATTGACTCCCAGGCATATCGCGACATAGAAGCGTCCAGGCCTAATGCTCGCGCACGTAACCCGTGTAGTTTCAAGCAAACAGACGGATTCTGCAGCAATACAACGTGTAGGACCGTTTGTACGAGTGGCAGTTGCGTTTATATCCTGTAACCGGATATATTGGCTCCCGGGCATATCGCGACGTAGAAGCGTCCAGGCCTCATGCTCGCGCACGTAACCCGTGTAGTTTCATGCAAACAGACGGATTCTAACGTAATACAACGTGTAGGACCGTTTGTACGAGTGGCAGTTGCGTTTATATCCTGTAATCGGATCTACAGGCTCCAAGGAATATCGCGACATAGACGCGTCCAGGCGTCATGCTCGCGCACCTAAGCGTGTAGTTTCATGCAAACAGACGGATTCTACCGTAACACAACGTGGAGGACCGTTTGTACGAGTGGCATTTGCGTTTATATCCTGTAATCGGATATACAGGCTCCAAGGAATATCGCGACATAGACGCGTCCAGGCGTCATGCTCGCGCACCTAACCGTGTAGTTTGATGCAAACAGACGGATTCTACCGTAATACAACGTGTAGGACCGTTTGCACGAGTGGCAGTTGCGTTCATATCCTGTAATCGGATATATTGACTCCCAGGCATATCGCGACATAGAAGCGTCCAGGCCTAATGCTCGCGCGCGTAACCCGTGTAGTTTCAAGCAAACAGACGGATTCTGCAGCAATACAACGTGTAGGACCGTTTGTACGAATGGCAGTTGCGTTTATATCCTGTAACCGGATATATTGGCTCCCGGGCATATCGCGACGTAGAAGCGTCCAGGCGTCAACCTCGCGCACCTAGCCCGTGTAGTTTGATGCAAACAGACGGATTCTACCGTAATACAACGTGTAGGACCGTTTGTACGAGTGGCAGTTGCGTTTATATCCTGTAATCGGATATATGGGTTCCCAGGCATATCGCGACATAGAAGCGTCCAGGCGTCATGCTCGCGCACGTAACCCGTGTAGTTTGATGCAAACAGACGGATTCTACCGTAATACAACGTGTAGGACCGTTTGTACGAGTGGCAGTTGCGTTTATATCCTGTAATCGGATATATGGGCTCCCAGGCATATCGCGACATAGAAGCGTCCAGGCCTCATGCTCGCGCACGTAACCCGTGTAGTTTCATGCAAACAGACGGATTCTAACGTAATACAACGTGTAGGACCGTTTGTACGAGTGGCAGTTGCGTTTATATCCTGAAATCGGATATATAGGCTCCCAGGCATATCGCGACATAGAAGCGTCAGGGCGTCATGCTCGCGCACGTAACCCGTGTAGTTTCATGCAAACAGACGGATTCTACCGTAATACAACGTGTAGGACCGTTTGTACGAGTGGCAGTTGCGTTTATATCCTGTAATCGGATATATGGGCTCCCAGGCATATCGCGACGTAGAAGCGTCCAGGCGTCACGCTCGCGCACCTAGCCCGTGTAGTTTGATGCAAACAGACGGATTCTACCGTAATACAACGTGTGGAACCGTTTGTACGAGTGGCAGTTGCGTTTATATCCTGTAATCGGATGTATGAGCTCCCAGGCATATCGCGACATAGAAGCGTCCAGGCGTCATGCTCGCGCACATAACCCGTGTAGTTTGATGCAAACAGACGGATTCTACCGTAATACAACGTGTAGGACCGTTTGTACGAGTGGCAGTTGCGTTTATATCCTGTAATCGGATATATGGGCTCCCAGGCATATCGCAACATAGAAGCGTCCAGGCCTCATGCTCGCGCACGTAACCCGTGTAGTTTGATGCAAACAGTCGGATACTACCGTAACACAACCTGTGGGACCGCTAGTACGAGTGGCAGTTGCGTATAAATCCTGTAATCGGATATATGGGCTCCCAGGCATATCGCTACATAGAAGCGCCCAGGCGTAATGCGCGCGCACGTAACCCGTGTAGTTTCAAGCAAACAGACGGATTCTGCAGCAATACAACGTGTAGGACCGTTTGTACGAGTGGCAGTTGCGTTTATATCCTGTAATCGGATATACAGGCTCCAAGGAATATCGCGACATAGACGCGTCCAGGCGTCATGCTCGCGCACCTAACCGTGTAGTTTGATGCAAACAGACGGATTCTACCGTAATACAACGTGTAGGACCGTTTGCACGAGTGGCAGTTGCGTTCATATCCTGTAATCGGATATATTGACTCCCAGGCATATCGCGACATAGAAGCGTCCAGGCCTAATGCTCGCGCGCGTAACCCGTGTAGTTTCAAGCAAACAGACGGATTCTGCAGCAATACAACGTGTAGGACCGTTTGTACGAATGGCAGTTGCGTTTATATCCTGTAATCGGATATATGGGCTCCCAGGCATATCGCGACATAGAAGCGTCCAGGCCTCATGCTCGCGCACGTAACCCGTGTAGTTTCATGCAAACAGACGGATTCTAACGTAATACAACGTGTAGGACCGTTTGTACGAGTGGCAGTTGCGTTTATATCCTGTAATCGGATATATGGGCTCCCAGGCATATCGCGACATAGAAGCGTCCAGGCGTCATGCTCGCGCACGTAACCCGTGTAGTTTGATGAAAACAGACGGATTCTACCGTAATACAACGTGTAGGACCGTTTGTACGAGTGGCAGTCGCGTTTATATCCTGTAATCGGATATATGGGCTCCCAGGCATATCGCAACGTAGAAGCGTCCAGGCGTCACGCTCGCGCACCTAGCCCGTGTAGTTTGATGCAAACAGACGGATTCTACCGTAATACAACGTGTGGAACCGTTTGTACGAGTGGCAGTTGCGTTTATATCCTGTAATCGGATGTATGAGCTCCCAGGCATATCGCGACATAGAAGCGTCCAGGCGTCATGCTCGCGCACATAACCCGTGTAGTTTGATGCAAACAGACGGATTCTACCGTAATACAACGTGTAGGACCGTTTGTACGAGTGGCAGTTGCGTTTATATCCTGTAATCGGATATATGGGCTCCCAGGCATATCGCGACATAGAAGCGTCCAGGCCTCATGCTCGCGCACGTAACCCGTGTAGTTTGATGCAAACAGTCGGATACTACCGTAACACAACCTGTGGGACCGCTAGTACGAGTGGCAGTTGCGTATAAATCCTGTAATCGGATATATGGGCTCCCAGGCATATCGCTACATAGAAGCGCCCAGGCGTAATGCGCGCGCACGTAACCCGTGTAGTTTCAAGCAAACAGACGGATTCTGCAGCAATACAACGTGTAGGACCGTTTGTACGAGTGGCAGTTGCGTTTATATCCTGTAATCGGATATACAGGCTCCAAGGAATATCGCGACATAGACGCGTCCAGGCGTCATGCTCGCGCACCTAACCGTGTAGTTTCATGCAAACAGACGGATTCTACCGTACCACAACGTGGAGGACCGTTTGTACGAGTGGCATTTGCGTTTATATCCTGTAATCGGATATACAGGCTCCAAGGAATATCGCGACATAGACGCGTCCAGGCGTCATGCTCGCGCACCTAACCGTGTAGTTTGATGCAAACAGACGGATTCTACCGTAATACAACGTGTGGAACCGTTTGTACGAGTGGCAGTTGCGTTTATATATTGTAATCGGATGTATGAGCTCCCAGGCATATCGTGACATAGAAGCGTCCAGGCGTCATGCTCGCGCACGTAACCCGTGTAGTTTGATGCAAACAGACGGATTCTACCGTAATACAACGTGTAGGACCGTTTGCACGAGTGGCAGTTGCGTTCATATCCTGTAATCGGATATATTGACTCCCAGGCATATCGCGACATAGAAGCGTCCAGGCCTAATGCTCGCGCACGTAACCCGTGTAGTTTCAAGCAAACAGACGGATTCTGCAGCAATACAACGTGTAGGACCGTTTGTACGAGTGGCAGTTGCGTTTATATCCTGTAACCGGATATATTGGCTCCCGGGCATATCGCGACGTAGAAGCGTCCAGGCCTCATGCTCGCGCACGTAACCCGTGTAGTTTCATGCAAACAGACGGATTCTAACGTAATACAACGTGTAGGGCCGTTTGTACGAGTGGCAGTTGCGTTTATATCCTGTAATCGGATCTACAGGCTCCAAGGAATATCGCGACATAGACGCGTCCAGGCGTCATGCTCGCGCACCTAAGCGTGTAGTTTCATGCAAACAGACGGATTCTACCGTAACACAACGTGGAGGACCGTTTGTACGAGTGGCATTTGCGTTTATATCCTGTAATCGGATATACAGGCTCCAAGGAATATCGCGACATAGACGCGTCCAGGCGTCATGCTCGCGCACGTAACCGTGTAGTTTGATGCAAACAGACGGATTCTACCGTAATACAACGTGTAGGACCGTTTGTACGAGTGGCAGTTGCGTTTATATCCTGTAATCGGATATATGGGCTCCCAGGCATATCGCGACATAGAAGCGTCCAGGCCTCATGCTCGCGCACGTAACCCGTGTAGTTTCATGCAAACAGACGGATTCTAACGTAATACAACGTGTAGGACCGTTTGTACGAGTGGCAGTTGCGTTTATGTCCTGTAATCGGATATATGGGCTCCCAGGCATATCGCGACATAGAAGCGTCCAGGCGTCATGCTCGCGCAAGTAACCCGTGTAGTTTGATGCAAACAGACGGATTCTACCGTAATACAACGTGTAGGACCGTTTGCACGAGTGGCAGTTGCGTTCATATCCTGTAATCGGATATATTGGCTCCCAGGCATATCGCGACATAGAAGCGTCCAGGCCTAATGCTCGCGCACGTAACCCGTGTAGTTTCAAGCAAACAGACGGATTCTACCGTAATACAACGTGTAGGACCGTTTGTACGAGTGGCAGTTGCGTTTATATCCTGTAATCGGATATATGGGCTCCCAGGCATATCGCGACATAGAAGCGTCCAGGCGTCATGCTCGCGCACGTAACCCGTGTAGTTTGATGCAAACAGACGGATTCTACCGTAATACAACGTGTAGGACCGTTTGTACGAGTGGCAGTTGCGTTTATATCCTGTAATCGGATATATGGGCTCCCAGGCATATCGCGACATAGAAGCGTCCAGGCGTCATGCTCGCGCACGTAACCCGTGTAGTTTGATGCAAACAGACGGATTCTACCGTAATACAACGTGTAGGACCGTTTGCACGAGTGGCAGTTGCGTTCATATCCTGTAATCGGATATATTGGCTCCCAGGCATATCGCGATATAGAAGCGTCCAGGCGTCATGCTCGCGCACGTAACCCGTGTTGTTTCATACAAGCAGACGGATTCTACCGTAATACAACGTGTAGGACCGTTTGTACGAGTTGCGTTTGTATCCTGTAATCGGATATATGGGCTCCCAGGCATATCGCGACATAGAAGCGTCCAGGCGTCATGCTCGCGCACGTAACCCGTGTAGTTTCATGCAAACAGACGGATTCTACCGTAACACAACGTGGAGGACCGTTTGTACGAGTGGCAGTTGCGTTTATATCCTGTAATCGGATATACAGGCTCCAAGGAATATCGCGACATAGAAGCGTCCAGGCGTCATGCTCGCGCACCTAACCGTGTAGTTTGATGCAAACAGACGGATTCTACCGTAATACAACGTGTAGGACCGTTTATACGAGTGGCAGTTGCGTTCATATCCTGTAATCGGATATATTGGCTCCCAGGCATATCGCGACATAGAAGCGTCCAGGCCTAATGCTCGCGCACGTAACCCGTGTAGTTTCAAGCAAACAGACGGATTCTACCGTAATACAACGTGTAGGACCGTTTGTACGAGTGGCAGTTGCGTTTATATCCTGTAATCGGATATATGGGCTCCCAGGCATATCGCGACATAGAAGCGTCCAGGCGTCATGCTCGCGCACGTAACCCGTGTAGTTTGATGCAAACAGACGGATTCTACCGTAATACAACGTGTAGGACCGTTTGTACGAGTGGCAGTTGCGTTTATATCCTGTAATCGGATATATGGGCTCCCAGGCATATCGCGACATAGAAGCGTCCAGGCGTCATGCTCGCGCACGTAACCCGTGTAGTTTGATGCAAACAGACGGATTCTACCGTAATACAACGTGTAGGACCGTTTGTACGAGTGGCAGTTGCGTTTATATCCTGTAACCGGATATATTGGCTCCCGGGCATATCGCGACGTAGAAGCGTCCAGGCCTCATGCTCGCGCACGTAACCCGTGTAGTTTCATGCAAACAGACGGATTCTAACGTAATACAACGTGTAGGACCGTTTGTACGAGTGGCAGTTGCGTTTATATCCTGTAATCGGATATACAGGCTCCAAGGAATATCGCGACATAGACGCGTCCAGGCGTCATGCTCGCGCACCTAAGCGTGTAGTTTCATGCAAACAGACGGATTCTACCGTAACACAACGTGGAGGACCGTTTGTACGAGTGGCATTTGCGTTTATATCCTGTAATCGGATATACAGGCTCCAAGGAATATCGCGACATAGACGCGTCCAGGCGTCATGCTCGCGCACCTAACCGTGTAGTTTGATGCAAACAGACGGATTCTACCGTAATACAACGTGTAGGACCGTTTGTACGAGTGGCAGTTGCGTTTATATCCTGTAATCGGATATATGGGCTCCCAGGCATATCGCGACATAGAAGCGTCCAGGCCTCATGCTCGCGCACGTAACCCGTGTAGTTTCATGCAAACAGACGGATTCTAACGTAATACAACGTGTAGGACCGTTTGTACGAGTGGCAGTTGCGTTTATGTCCTGTAATCGGATATATGGGCTCCCAGGCATATCGCGACATAGAAGCGTCCAGGCGTCATGCTCGCGCAAGTAACCCGTGTAGTTTGATGCAAACAGACGGATTCTACCGTAATACAACGTGTAGGACCGTTTGCACGAGTGGCAGTTGCGTTCATATCCTGTAATCGGATATATTGGTTCCCAGGCATATCGCGACATAGAAGCGTCCAGGCCTAATGCTCGCGCACGTAACCCGTGTAGTTTCAAGCAAACAGACGGATTCTACCGTAATACAACGTGTAGGACCGTTTGTACGAGTAGCAGTTGCGTTTATATCCTGTAATCGGATATATGGGCTCCCAGGCATATCGCGACATAGAAGCGTCCAGGCGTCATGCTCGCGCACGTAACCCGTGTAGTTTGATGCAAACAGACGGATTCTACCGTAATACAACGTGTAGGACCGTTTGTACGAGTGGCAGTTGCGTTTATATCCTGTAATCGGATATATGGGCTCCCAGGCATATCGCGACATAGAAGCGTCCAGGCGTCATGCTCGCGCACGTAACCCGTGTAGTTTGATGCAAAAAGACGGATTCTACCGTAATACAACGTGTAGGACCGTTTGCACGAGTGGCAGTTGCGTTCATATCCTGTAATCGGATATATTGGCTCCCAGGCATATCGCGATATAGAAGCGTCCAGGCGTCATGCTCGCGCACGTAACCCGTGTTGTTTCATGCAAGCAGACGGATTCTACCGTAATACAACGTGTAGGACCGTTTGTACGAGTGGCAGTTGCGTTTATATCCTGTAATCGGATATATGGGCTCCCAGGCATATCGCGACATAGAAGCGTCCAGGCGTCATGCTCGCGCACGTAACCCGTGTAGTTTCATGCAAACAGACGGATTCTACCGTAACACAACGTGGAGGACCGTTTGTACGAGTGGCAGTTGCGTTTATATCCTGTAATCGGATATACAGGCTCCAAGGAATATCGCGACATAGACGCGTCCAGGCGTCATGCTCGCGCACCTAACCGTGTAGTTTGATGCAAACAGACGGATTCTACCGTAATACAACGTGTGGAACCGTTTGTACGAGTGGCAGTTGCGTTTATATCCTGTAATCGGATGTATGAGCTCCCAGGCATATCGTGACATAGAAGCGTCCAGGCGTCATGCTCGCGCACGTAACCCGTGTAGTTTGATGCAAACAGACGGATTCTACCGTAATACAACGTGTAGGACCGTTTGCACGAGTGGCAGTTGCGTTCATATCCTGTAATTGGATATATTGACTCCCAGGCATATCGCGACATAGAAGCGTCCAGGCCTAATGCTCGCGCACGTAACCCGTGTAGTTTCAAGCAAACAGACGGATTCTGCAGCAATACAACGTGTAGGACCGTTTGTACGAGTGGCAGTTGCGTTTATATCCTGTAACCGGATATATTGGCTCCCGGGCATATCGCGACGTAGAAGCGTCCAGGCCACATGCTCGCGCACGTAACCCGTGTAGTTTCATGCAAACAGACGGATTCTAACGTAATACAACGTGTAGGACCGTTTGTACGAGTGGCAGTTGCGTTTATATCCTGTAATCGGATATACAGGCTCCAAGGAATATCGCGACATAGACGCGTCCAGGCGTCATGCTCGCGCACCTAAGCGTGTAGTTTCATGCAAACAGACGGATTCTACCGTAACACAACGTGGAGGACCGTTTGTACGAGTGGCATTTGCGTTTATATCCTGTAATCGGATATACAGGCTCCAAGGAATATCGCGACATAGACGCGTCCAGGCGTCATGCTCGCGCACCTAACCGTGTAGTTTGATGCAAACAGACGGATTCTACCGTAATACAACGTGTAGGACCGTTTGTACGAGTGGCAGTTGCGTTCATATCCTGTAATCGGATATATGGGCTCCCA
The DNA here is from genome assembly GCA_963989405.1 of Trypoxylon attenuatum. Taxonomy (NCBI): domain Eukaryota; kingdom Metazoa; phylum Arthropoda; class Insecta; order Hymenoptera; family Crabronidae; genus Trypoxylon; species Trypoxylon attenuatum. Next base: position 8,059 of record CAXDIT010000109.1, on the reverse strand, counting down.
GGCATATCGCGACATAGAAGCGTCCAGGCCTCATGCTCGCGCACGTAACCCGTGTAGTTTCATGCAAACAGACGGATTCTAACGTAATACAACGTGTAGGACCGTTTGTACGAGTGGCAGTTGCGTTTATGTCCTGTAATCGGATATATGGGCTCCCAGGCATATCGCGACATAGAAGCGTCCAGGCGTCATGCTCGCGCAAGTAACCCGTGTAGTTTGATGCAAACAGACGGATTCTACCGTAATACAACGTGTAGGACCGTTTGCACGAGTGGCAGTTGCGTTCATATCCTGTAATCGGATATATTGGCTCCCAGGCATATCGCGACATAGAAGCGTCCAGGCCTAATGCTCGCGCACGTAACCCGTGTAGTTTCAAGCAAACAGACGGATTCTACCGTAATACAACGTGTAGGACCGTTTGTACGAGTAGCAGTTGCGTTTATATCCTGTAATCGGATATATGGGCTCCCAGGCATATCGCGACATAGAAGCGTCCAGGCGTCATGCTCGCGCACGTAACCCGTGTAGTTTGATGCAAACAGACGGATTCTACCGTAATACAACGTGTAGGACCGTTTGTACGAGTGGCAGTTGCGTTTATATCCTGTAATCGGATATATGGGCTCCCAGGCATATCGCGACATAGAAGCGTCCAGGCGTCATGCTCGCGCACGTAACCCGTGTAGTTTGATGCAAAAAGACGGATTCTACCGTAATACAACGTGTAGGACCGTTTGCACGAGTGGCAGTTGCGTTCATATCCTGTAATCGGATATATTGGCTCCCAGGCATATCGCGATATAGAAGCGTCCAGGCGTCATGCTCGCGCACGTAACCCGTGTTGTTTCATGCAAGCAGACGGATTCTACCGTAATACAACGTGTAGGACCGTTTGTACGAGTGGCAGTTGCGTTTATATCCTGTAATCGGATATATGGGCTCCCAGGCATATCGCGACATAGAAGCGTCCAGGCGTCATGCTCGCGCACGTAACCCGTGTAGTTTCATGCAAACAGACGGATTCTACCGTAACACAACGTGGAGGACCGTTTGTACGAGTGGCAGTTGCGTTTATATCCTGTAATCGGATATACAGGCTCCAAGGAATATCGCGACATAGACGCGTCCAGGCGTCATGCTCGCGCACCTAACCGTGTAGTTTGATGCAAACAGACGGATTCTACCGTAATACAACGTGTGGAACCGTTTGTACGAGTGGCAGTTGCGTTTATATCCTGTAATCGGATGTATGAGCTCCCAGGCATATCGTGACATAGAAGCGTCCAGGCGTCATGCTCGCGCACGTAACCCGTGTAGTTTGATGCAAACAGACGGATTCTACCGTAATACAACGTGTAGGACCGTTTGCACGAGTGGCAGTTGCGTTCATATCCTGTAATTGGATATATTGACTCCCAGGCATATCGCGACATAGAAGCGTCCAGGCCTAATGCTCGCGCACGTAACCCGTGTAGTTTCAAGCAAACAGACGGATTCTGCAGCAATACAACGTGTAGGACCGTTTGTACGAGTGGCAGTTGCGTTTATATCCTGTAACCGGATATATTGGCTCCCGGGCATATCGCGACGTAGAAGCGTCCAGGCCTCATGCTCGCGCACGTAACCCGTGTAGTTTCATGCAAACAGACGGATTCTAACGTAATACAACGTGTAGGACCGTTTGTACGAGTGGCAGTTGCGTTTATATCCTGTAATCGGATATACAGGCTCCAAGGAATATCGCGACATAGACGCGTCCAGGCGTCATGCTCGCGCACCTAAGCGTGTAGTTTCATGCAAACAGACGGATTCTACCGTAACACAACGTGGAGGACCGTTTGTACGAGTGGCATTTGCGTTTATATCCTGTAATCGGATATACAGGCTCCAAGGAATATCGCGACATAGACGCGTCCAGGCGTCATGCTCGCGCACCTAACCGTGTAGTTTGATGCAAACAGACGGATTCTACCGTAATACAACGTGTAGGACCGTTTGTACGAGTGGCAGTTGCGTTTATATCCTGTAATCGGATATATGGGCTCCCAGGCATATCGCGACATAGAAGCGTCCAGGCGTCATGCTCGCGCACGTAACCCGTGTAGTTTCATGCAAACAGACGGATTCTACCGTAACACAACGTGGAGGACCGTTTGTACGAGTGGCAGTTGCGTTTATATCCTGTAATCGGATATACAGGCTCCAAGGAATATCGCGACATAGACGCGTCCAGGCGTCATGCTCGCGCACCTAACCGTGTAGTTTGATGCAAACAGACGGATTCTACCGTAATACAACGTGTGGAACCGTTTGTACGAGTGGCAGTTGCGTTTATATCCTGTAATCGGATGTATGAGCTCCCAGGCATATCGTGACATAGAAGCGTCCAGGCGTCATGCTCGCGCACGTAACCCGTGTAGTTTGATGCAAACAGACGGATTCTACCGTAATACAACGTGTAGGACCGTTTGCACGAGTGGCAGTTGCGTTCATATCCTGTAATTGGATATATTGACTCCCAGGCATATCGCGACATAGAAGCGTCCAGGCCTAATGCTCGCGCACGTAACCCGTGTAGTTTCAAGCAAACAGACGGATTCTGCAGCAATACAACGTGTAGGACCGTTTGTACGAGTGGCAGTTGCGTTTATATCCTGTAACCGGATATATTGGCTCCCGGGCATATCGCGACGTAGAAGCGTCCAGGCCTCATGCTCGCGCACGTAACCCGTGTAGTTTCATGCAAACAGACGGATTCTAACGTAATACAACGTGTAGGACCGTTTGTACGAGTGGCAGTTGCGTTTATATCCTGTAATCGGATATACAGGCTCCAAGGAATATCGCGACATAGACGCGTCCAGGCGTCATGCTCGCGCACCTAAGCGTGTAGTTTCATGCAAACAGACGGATTCTACCGTAACACAACGTGGAGGACCGTTTGTACGAGTGGCATTTGCGTTTATATCCTGTAATCGGATATACAGGCTCCAAGGAATATCGCGACATAGACGCGTCCAGGCGTCATGCTCGCGCACCTAACCGTGTAGTTTGATGCAAACAGACGGATTCTACCGTAATACAACGTGTAGGACCGTTTGTACGAGTGGCAGTTGCGTTTATATCCTGTAATCGGATATATGGGCTCCCAGGCATATTGCGACATAGAAGCGTCCAGGCGTCATGCTCGCGCACGTAACCCGTGTAGTTTGATGCAAAAAGACGGATTCTACCGTAATACAACGTGTAGGACCGTTTGTACGAGTGGCAGTTGCGTTTATGTCCTGTAATCGGATATATGGGCTCCCAGGCATATCGCGACATAGAAGCGTCCAGGCGTCATGCTCGCGCAAGCAACCCGTGTAGTTTGATGCAAACAGACGGATTCTACCGTAATACAACGTGTAGGACCGTTTGCACGAGTGGCAGTTGCGTTCATATCCTGTAATCGGATATATTGGCTCCCAGGCATATCGCGACGTAGAAGCGTCCAGGCCTAATGCTCGCGCACGTAACCCGTGTAGTTTCAAGCAAACAGACGGATTCTACCGTAATACAACGTGTAGGACCGTTTGTACGAGTGCCAGTTGCGTTTATATCCTGTAATCGGATATATGGGCTCCCAGGCATATCGCGACATAGAAGCGTCCAGGCGTCATGCTCGCGCTCGTAACCCGTGTAGTTTGATGCAAACAGACGGCTTCTACCGTAATACAACGTGTAGGACCGTTTGTACGATTGGCAGTTGCGTTTATATCCTGTAATCGGATATATGGGCTCCCAGGCATATCGCGACATAGAAGCGTCCAGGCGTCATGCTCGCCCACGTAACCCGTGTAGTTTGATGCAAACAGACGGATTCTACCGTAATACAACGTGTAGGACCGTTTGCACGAGTGGCAGTTGCGTTCATATCCTGTAATCGGATATATTGGCTCCCAGGCATATCGCGATATAGAAGCGTCCAGGCGTCATGCTCGCGCACGTAACCCGTGTTGTTTCATGCAAGCAGACGGATTCTACCGTAATACAACGTGTAGGACCGTTTGTACGAGTGGCAGTTGCGTTTATATCCTGTAATCGGATATATGGGCTCCCAGGCATATCGCGACATAGAAGCGTCCAGGCGTCATGCTCGCGCACGTAACCCGTGTAGTTTCATGCAAACAGACGGATTCTACCGTAACACAACGTGGAGGACCGTTTGTACGAGTGGCAGTTGCGTTTATATCCTGTAATCGGATATACAGGCTCCAAGGAATATCGCGACATAGACGCGTCCAGGCGTCATGCTCGCGCACCTAACCGTGTAGTTTGATGCAAACAGACGGATTCTACCGTAATACAACGTGTAGGACCGTTTATACGAGTGGCAGTTGCGTTCATATCCTGTAATCGGATATATTGGCTCCCAAGCATATCGCGACATAGAAGCGTCCAGGCCTAATGCTCGCGCACGTAACCCGTGTAGTTTCAAGCAAACAGACGGATTCTACCGTAATACAACGTGTAGGACCGTTTGTACGAGTGGCAGTTGCGTTTATATCCTGTAATCGGATATATGGGCTCCCAGGCATATCGCGACATAGAAGCGTCCAGGCGTCATGCTCGCGCACGTAACCCGTGTAGTTTGATGCAAACAGACGGATTCTACCGTAATACAACGTGTAGGACCGTTTGTACGAGTGGCAGTTGCGTTTATATCCTGTAATCGGATATATGGGCTCCCAGGCATATCGCGACATGGATGCGTCCAGGCGTCATGCTCGCGCACGTAACCCGTGTAGTTTGATGCAAACAGACGGATTCTACCGTAATACAACGTGTAGGACCGTTTGCACGAGTGGCAGTTGCGTTCATATCCTGTAATCGGATATATTGGCTCCCAGGCATATCGCGATATAGAAGCGTCCAGGCGTCATGCTCGCGCACGTAACCCGTGTTGTTTCATGCAAGCAGACGGATTCTACCGTAATACAACGTGTAGGACCGTTTGTACGAGTGGCAGTTGCGTTTATATCCTGTAATCGGATATATTGGCTCCCGGGCATATCGCGACGTAGAAGCGTCCAGGCCTCATGCTCGCGCACGTAACCCGTGTAGTTTCATGCAAACAGACGGATTCTAACGTAATACAACGTGTAGGACCGTTTGTACGAGTGGCAGTTGCGTTTATATCCTGTAATCGGATATACAGGCTCCAAGGAATATCGCGACATAGACGCGTCCAGGCGTCATGCTCGCGCACCTAAGCGTGTAGTTTCATGCAAACAGACGGATTCTACCGTAACACAACGTGGAGGACCGTTTGTACGAGTGGCATTTGCGTTTATATCCTGTAATCGGATATACAGGCTCCAAGGAATATCGCGACATAGACGCGTCCAGGCGTCATGCTCGCGCACCTAACCGTGTAGTTTGATGCAAACAGACGGATTCTACCGTAATACAACGTGTAGGACCGTTTGTACGAGTGGCAGTTGCGTTTATATCCTGTAATCGGATATATGGGCTCCCAGGCATATCGCGACATAGAAGCGTCCAGGCGTCATGCTCGCGCACGTAACCCGTGTAGTTTCATGCAAACAGACGGATTCTACCGTAACACAACGTGGAGGACCGTTTGTACGAGTGGCAGTTGCGTTTATATCCTGTAATCGGATATACAGGCTCCAAGGAATATCGCGACATAGACGCGTCCAGGCGTCATGCTCGCGCACCTAACCGTGTAGTTTGATGCAAACAGACGGATTCTACCGTAATACAACGTGTGGAACCGTTTGTACGAGTGGCAGTTGCGTTTATATCCTGTAATCGGATGTATGAGCTCCCAGGCATATCGTGACATAGAAGCGTCCAGGCGTCATGCTCGCGCACGTAACCCGTGTAGTTTGATGCAAACAGACGGATTCTACCGTAATACAACGTGTAGGACCGTTTGCACGAGTGGCAGTTGCGTTCATATCCTGTAATTGGATATATTGACTCCCAGGCATATCGCGACATAGAAGCGTCCAGGCCTAATGCTCGCGCACGTAACCCGTGTAGTTTCAAGCAAACAGACGGATTCTGCAGCAATACAACGTGTAGGACCGTTTGTACGAGTGGCAGTTGCGTTTATATCCTGTAACCGGATATATTGGCTCCCGGGCATATCGCGACGTAGAAGCGTCCAGGCCTCATGCTCGCGCACGTAACCCGTGTAGTTTCATGCAAACAGACGGATTCTAACGTAATACAACGTGTAGGACCGTTTGTACGAGTGGCAGTTGCGTTTATATCCTGTAATCGGATATACAGGCTCCAAGGAATATCGCGACATAGACGCGTCCAGGCGTCATGCTCGCGCACCTAAGCGTGTAGTTTCATGCAAACAGACGGATTCTACCGTAACACAACGTGGAGGACCGTTTGTACGAGTGGCATTTGCGTTTATATCCTGTAATCGGATATACAGGCTCCAAGGAATATCGCGACATAGACGCGTCCAGGCGTCATGCTCGCGCACCTAACCGTGTAGTTTGATGCAAACAGACGGATTCTACCGTAATACAACGTGTAGGACCGTTTGTACGAGTGGCAGTTGCGTTTATATCCTGTAATCGGATATATGGGCTCCCAGGCATATTGCGACATAGAAGCGTCCAGGCGTCATGCTCGCGCACGTAACCCGTGTAGTTTGATGCAAAAAGACGGATTCTACCGTAATACAACGTGTAGGACCGTTTGTACGAGTGGCAGTTGCGTTTATGTCCTGTAATCGGATATATGGGCTCCCAGGCATATCGCGACATAGAAGCGTCCAGGCGTCATGCTCGCGCAAGCAACCCGTGTAGTTTGATGCAAACAGACGGATTCTACCGTAATACAACGTGTAGGACCGTTTGCACGAGTGGCAGTTGCGTTCATATCCTGTAATCGGATATATTGGCTCCCAGGCATATCGCGACGTAGAAGCGTCCAGGCCTAATGCTCGCGCACGTAACCCGTGTAGTTTCAAGCAAACAGACGGATTCTACCGTAATACAACGTGTAGGACCGTTTGTACGAGTGCCAGTTGCGTTTATATCCTGTAATCGGATATATGGGCTCCCAGGCATATCGCGACATAGAAGCGTCCAGGCGTCATGCTCGCGCTCGTAACCCGTGTAGTTTGATGCAAACAGACGGCTTCTACCGTAATACAACGTGTAGGACCGTTTGTACGATTGGCAGTTGCGTTTATATCCTGTAATCGGATATATGGGCTCCCAGGCATATCGCGACATAGAAGCGTCCAGGCGTCATGCTCGCCCACGTAACCCGTGTAGTTTGATGCAAACAGACGGATTCTACCGTAATACAACGTGTAGGACCGTTTGCACGAGTGGCAGTTGCGTTCATATCCTGTAATCGGATATATTGGCTCCCAGGCATATCGCGATATAGAAGCGTCCAGGCGTCATGCTCGCGCACGTAACCCGTGTTGTTTCATGCAAGCAGACGGATTCTACCGTAATACAACGTGTAGGACCGTTTGTACGAGTGGCAGTTGCGTTTATATCCTGTAATCGGATATATGGGCTCCCAGGCATATCGCGACATAGAAGCGTCCAGGCGTCATGCTCGCGCACGTAACCCGTGTAGTTTCATGCAAACAGACGGATTCTACCGTAACACAACGTGAGGACCGTTTGTACGAGTGGCAGTTGCGTTTATATCCTGTAATCGGATATACAGGCTCCAAGGAATATCGCGACATAGACGCGTCCAGGCGTCATGCTCGCGCACCTAACCGTGTAGTTTGATGCAAACAGACGGATTCTACCGTAATACAACGTGTAGGACCGTTTATACGAGTGGCAGTTGCGTTCATATCCTGTAATCGGATATATTGGCTCCCAAGCATATCGCGACATAGAAGCGTCCAGGCCTAATGCTCGCGCACGTAACCCGTGTAGTTTCAAGCAAACAGACGGATTCTACCGTAATACAACGTGTAGGACCGTTTGTACGAGTGGCAGTTGCGTTTATATCCTGTAATCGGATATATGGGCTCCCAGGCATATCGCGACAT
>CAXDIT010000108.1:0-65000 GCA_963989405.1 Trypoxylon attenuatum | reverse complement strand
GTTAGGACTGTATTCCCTTCGTCTTTTCACCTGATGACACGCGATTTAAGCGTTCGTGAATGAGAACCGGACGTTTCAGTGAGAAGATAGCGTTTGTGGCCGAATAAAGCGATAATCTCCGATTCTATTGCGATTCCTGAGCCCGCGGTTGTTCCTGCGTGTTAGAACTGTGTTCGATTCGTCTTTTCACGTCAAGACACGCGATTTAAGCGTTCGTGAATGAGAACCGGACGTTTCAGTGAGAAGATTGCGTTTGTGACCTAATAAAGCGATAATCTCCGATTCTATTGCGATTCCTGAGCCCGCGGTTGTTAATGCGTGTTAGGACTGTGTTGCATTCGTCTTTTCACGTCAAGACACGCGATTTAAGCGTTCGTGAATGAGAATCGGACGTTTCAGTGAGAAGATAGCGTTTGGGGCCGAATAAAGCGATAAACTCCGATTCTATTGCGATTCCTGAGCCCGCGGTTGTTCCTGCGTGTTAGGACTGTGTTCCGTTCGTCTTTACACGTCAAAACATGAGATTCAAGCGTTCCTGAATGAGAATCAGACGTTTCAGTGAGGAGATTGCGTTTGTGGCCTAATAAAGCGATAATTTCCGATTCTATTGCGATTCCTGAGCCCGCGGTTGTTCCTGCGTGTTAGGACTGTGTTCCATTCGTCTTTTCACGTCAAGACACGCGATTTAAGCGTTCGTGAATAAGAACCGGACGTTTCAGTGAGAAGATAGCGTTTGGGGCCGAATAAAGCGACAAACTCCGATTCTATTGCGATTCCTGAGGCCGCGGTTGTTCCTGCGTGTTAGGACTGTGTTCCGTTCGTCTTCACACGTCAAAGCATGAGATTTAAGCGTTCCTGAATGAGAATCGGACGTTTCAGTGAGGAGATTGCGTTTGTGACCTAATAAAGCGATAAGCTCCGATTCTATTGCGATTCCTGAGCCCGCGGTTGTTCCTCCGTGTTAGGACTGTATTCCCTTCGTCTTTTCACCTGATGACACGCGTTTTAAGCGTTCGTGAATGAGAATCGGACGTTTCAGTGAGAAGATAGCGTTCAGGGCCGAATAAAGCGATAAACTCCGAATCTATTGCGATTCCTGAGCCCGCGGTTGTTCCTGCGTGTTAGGACTGTGTTCCGTTCGTCTTTTCACGTTAAAACACGCGATTTAAGCGTTCGTGAATGAGAATCGGACGTTTCAGTGAGAAGATAGCGTTTGTGGCCGAATAAAGCGATAATCTCCGATTCTATTGCGATTCCTGAGCCCGCGGTTGTTCCTGCGTGTTAGAACTGTGTTCGATTCGTCTTTTCACGTCAAGACACGCGATTGAAGCGTTCGTGAATGAGAACCGGACGTTTCAGTGAGAAGATTGCGTTTGTGGCCTAATAAAGCGATAATTTCCGATTCTATTGCGATTCCTGAGCCCGCGGTTGTTCCTGCGTGTTAGGACTGTGTTCCATTCGTCTTTTCACGTCAAGACACGCGATTTAAGCGTTCGTGAATAAGAACCGGACGTTTCAGTGAGAAGATAGCGTTTGGGGCCGAATAAAGCGACAAACTCCGATTCTATTGCGATTCCTGAGGCCGCGGTTGTTCCTGCGTGTTAGGACTGTGTTCCGTTCGTCTTCACACGTCAAAGCATGAGATTTAAGCGTTCCTGAATGAGAATCGGACGTTTCAGTGAGGAGATTGCGTTTGTGACCTAATAAAGCGATAAGCTCCGATTCTATTGCGATTCCTGAGCCCGCGGTTGTTCCTCCGTGTTAGGACTGTATTCCCTTCGTCTTTTCACCTGATGACACGCGATTTAAGCGTTCGTGAATGAGAATCGGACGTTTCAGTGAGAAGATAGCGTTCAGGGCCGAATAAAGCGATAAACTCCGAATCTATTGCGATTCCTGAGCCCGCGGTTGTTCCTGCGTGTTAGGACTGTGTTCGATTCGTCTTTTCACGTCAAGACACGCGATTGAAGCGTTCGTGAATGAGAACCGGACGTTTCAGTGAGAAGATTGCATTTGTGACCTAATAAAGCGATAATCTCCGATTCTATTGCGATTCCTGAGCCCGCGGTTGTTAATGCGTGTTAGGACTGTGTTCCATTCGTCTTTTCACGCCAAGACACGCGATTTAAGCGTTCGTGAATGAGAATCGGACGTTTCAGTGAGAAGATAGCGTTTGGGGCCGAATAAAGCAATAAACTCCGATTCTATTGCGATTCCTGAGCCCGCGGTTGTTCCTGCGTGTTAGGACTGTGTTCCGTTCGTCTTTACAGTCAAAACACGAGATTTAAGCGTTCCTGAATGAGAATCGGACGTTTCAGTGAGGAGATTGCGTTTGTGACCTAATAAAGCGATAATCTCCGATTCTATTGCGATTCCTGAGCCCGCGGTTGTTCCTGCGTGTTAGAACTGTGTTCGATTCGTCTTTTCACGTCAAGACACGAGATTTAGGCGTTCCTGAATGAGAATCGGACGTTTCAGTGAGGAGATTGCGTTTGTGACCTAATAAAGCGATAATCTCCGATTCTATTGCGATTCCTGAGCCCGCGGTTGTTCCTGCGTGTTAGGACTGTATTCCCTTCGTCTTTTCACCTGATGATGTTACGTCCCACGCAAGTTACAGTCAAATTTTTTCCCCAGACGATAAACCAACCCAACTAACACTCGAACATCCCTTAACCCAATAACTAACAAACCGAGTCCGGAATCTATTCCAATTTTTCTATATCACCTCTTGAATAACTCTACTAACACACTCCAAGTAACAATAGACTAAGTAAGACGCTATTATAATAAGGCTAGAATAATTACGGGACACCCGCAAATAATTACGGGACAACCAAAAATAATACGAGTACAGAATATTCATTAATTGCGAGACTAACTACGTACAACGATACGCGATCCACGTGTCTCGAGAATGGATAAGTTACCACGGGAATATCAAGTGTAGTGCGTTCTCACGAGAGAGAAACCGCTGACGGATGTAGATTAACACCTGCAGTATCCGATAACTCGAGCAGTAGATAAGCACCTGCAGTATCCGATAACTCGAGCAGTAGATAAGCACCTGCAGTATCCGATAACTCGAGCAGTAGATAAGCACCTGCAGTCTCGCCGTGAGACTGCTGACGTTGCACCGAGCGCAGCGTGAGAGCGAGCGCCGAGTAGGGATCCCCCACCGCCGCTCGCGCTCTCCGATTGGTTGTCCCCACCGCACGGACCCAAGTCGCGAAGTGGGGACTGAGCTCACGAGCTCCAGAGAGCCAGCCGCAAAGTCAGTTCACATCGAGAGTTCAACCAGCCAACACGTATCTTCCCGAGTCAGTTCTCGACTAGTACATCGCGACTTAGTTGATCGATTCAGTGCATTGTGCCACCTCTATCCAGCCAAGGACTGAAGCCTTGCTAACCAATTCTAACGTAAGTCAAATATATTTTATATTAGGCCGCGAACTCTCGATGCGACTCCGTGGTATTGCCACGTAAATTTAGGAATCCCCCTTTTTACCTTTAGTTACTGCGAGATCTAGTTTAAAATGATTATAATAACGCGACTTACTACAATTACGCGAGTAAATTAACGCGATTTATTACAATTACGGGAGTGAATTGATGCGATTTATCACAACTACGCGAGTGAATTTACGCGAGCGAATTAACGCGACTTATCATTATAATTACGCGAGTGGAATGCGCAACTTGAATAACAACGATACCGAAAAACTAATTAATAAATTAATTAATATGATCCGTTTAGTTAAATTCAATCGCGAGGCACAGCGATCGCGACACACGAACGAACAAAGGCGCGATCATCATAGAAAACGTCCGCGATTACAGTGGTCAAACCCTCCTATTCCCAATGACAGTTAATATGCAGCCGCGAATATTTAGCTCCTCCGCGTGCGCGCTACTCGGTTAATTAGCGATGCTTGGAGCTACGATTAGAATTAGATTAGACAGATCCTCTCTTTCCAAATTATTGCCGCGCCTAGTACGTGTTCACCCCGAGTGTGATCCGTCTGGGATAATTTAGCCCATTTTTCTGCGCGCTATCCGAATACAAGCGATGCTTGGGCTACGACTCACTTCGATCCTTCCTATTTCCATATCCGAACAGGATTCATAAACCAATACACCACGTAGCACGCGACCAACCACCTACGGTGCAACCGGGATTCGATCCGCCCTCATACCCCGGATTTTTAGGACTCTATTATATACCATTACCTAGGGCCAACCGCGATCAACCGCCCACTTTAATTGTCAACGATCCGCGAGTTACAGAGCTCATAGATTCGGCCACTCACCACACGTTAGAGTTCGTCCCTCCGCCTTCGACGGTAGTGATCACCGAATTATAATCGAGCGGCTTAAACTTAATCCTATATACTTACCTTTTGTACTCACCTTTATATTCACATTTTATACTTACCTTTCATATTGTATTCGTTTATATAATCACCTTATTATGATTGACTTAGTATTATACTTACCTTTTATTACTTACCTTTATATACGCATTTACTCATATATCTACCACCGTATGTTTGTTCAGTAAAATACTTACCTTTGATGTTTGCACTTTCAATATACCCTCGTTGCCTATAACTACGGTCGGATTAGTCATATTCTTACCTTAGAAGCGAGCGTAGACTCCAAAGATCTCGTAGTACTAAGGAGACCCTCATCACATCCTGTCCCCCACTCCAGACACTCCTTAGGTAAGCGACAGTTCCTCAGCACAGATCTCGGACACCTGAAATAGGTAGGTCGTGCTTTAGTCTTTTCCTCGCCGCGACAGCGCCTCGTCCCAGGGTAGAGTTCCGAGTATTCAACTGACCCGAAAAGAGGCATAATCTGGGGGCTACCGCCGCCGGGGATCAGAGCGATAGATTGGTTAGGGTATCCGTAACCATTGATCGACCATCCTTCGGACCGCGCGAACCAGTAGCATCCCAGCGAAAATACGACCACGCTTGAGGATCAGAGCGATAGATTGGTGACGGTTCGCCGTCCCATTGATCGACCATCCTCAGGACGTAACAGGGTCAATAATTTTCTGGTGGCAGCGGTGGGATAGTAAGCTGTCGGAGCAGGAAACGAACGAGCCAAGAGACAGGTGCCTGGCGTAAGAGGTTATGTCAAAAACCCGATCGACTACCAATAGGAAGAAAAAGAAAAGAGAGAATTCAACAAGGGGTGTACCAAACCCCCTTTCATATTAATTAAGCGGAGAAACACCGCCCGCGTATCGACAAGGGGTGTACCAAACCCCATTTCATATTAATTAAGCGGAGAAACACCGCCCGCGTATCGGCAAGGGGTGTACCAAACCCCCTTTCATAATAATTAAGCGGAGGAACACCGCTCGCGTAGCAACGAAGCTAACGCACATTCGCCATGCGGAAGTCGGTCGAGCAAATCCCGAACGCACCGCACCAAATAAAGCGCACGCCAAAATCGGATGACCAATTCCCGATCCCATTATAATAAACGAAACACGTGTAATAATCGGTTGAGCAATTCCCGACCGCGCCATAGAGCGTAATGAATACCGACCACGCGTGGACGCACGCTGGTCCGGCCCACCGCACTAATATTGCAATGGAAGTGACGGTGGATCTTGTAAAATAATGTGCAGAGTAAGACTAGCAGCAGCCAACCGGGCCCGAGGGCTACCGGCCATCGGCTGTTCGCCTAGAAATACACAACGCCGTATCAACTAGATGAAGAAACGAACATAAGTTCCAATAAAGAAGCAAGAAAAATAATTCGACTCCAAGCTCAAACTACAAAGAGACTCCACCACAAGAGGCCACGTGGAAAGATCGCTAACACAGCGGACACCTTCACCCGAAGATTGAAGGATCCCATATCATCAGCTATACAACAGGCCTCCAGCATACCGGAAGGATACAGACACTTCCGACGAACGCAGAACCTGCGTCACACCACGCGAATAAGCACGGTCGACCGGGTCCGAGGACTACCGGGTAGCGACCGTTCGCTTAGAAAACCGCGGTCCGGTTCCCACCATCCTCCTTTCTTCGCCACATCTCATGGGGAGTGCACGCCTCATGATCGATTCGGGCGCAGAAGTCAACCTGATCATGCAAGGTGGTGGTGGACCCGAGCGCGCGCATTTAACGAAGAGCAAATCTCGCTAAACAGGGGATCTCCCCGACACCAATCACTTCTCAAGCACTAGTAATTATTAATTTTGCCGGAAGCCGAACCGTTCCTAGACTCCGACTCGGAGATCTTAACCCCACATCGACAACGCATTGCACCAAGACACTGGCCATTCCGATCAGTTCCCACCTGCGGAAATGCATACGGACATAGTCACGGAAGAACACGAAGACCAGATCCCTCACCCAAGCACTGCATATGAGTGTTTCGAAGGGGACCCATCTACAGCCATTCCGCCGGGTTCCGAGACGGAATCCGATGAGAGTGACGAGAAGGAGGAAGATATCGTGAAAAATTGACGATTCCAAATACAGCCACGGAAGCTGTATCAAGCAATCCAAGGAGAAATTAATACAAGAAGATGAATAGTAAGAAAGGTAGTATAGTCCTAAACCCGAAATATCCTGTCAGAACTCATAAAAAGCTCTTCCTTTATTTCCAACATATTCTCCAAGAGACCAGCAGATGCACTACCTCTTCCCGAGCTGGTGAAGGCGCGAGCTGCGCAGTCATACATCAACCAAATTTACCTTTATCATTTCACATGCCAAAATTCCATAGAGCCGCAAAAAAATAAAACTAAGGAAAAAGAAGACAGGTGTATCCTGTCCCGCGTTAGAGAAAGAACCTAAACCTATTTAAGAGAAGAAATTGCGAAAAATTATGGAAAGCAATACGCGAGACCCGATACATTTCGAATTAAACTCAAGCGAGAACCTAGAATTACGTGCAGTAGAGACTGATACGGGTTACGAAATAACAGAAGCAACTCACGAACAAAGAAGTAACGATGGAACGCCAAAAGCTAACTTAGAACTTTGTGACGAAGATTTCATGTAGAAGTAGATTTCAGTTTATTTTATTTTAAGAATTCACGGAGTTACAATTACATTCATGTAATTTAAACTACATCCTAAAAGCAAAAGAATAAGTATTAGTGAAGAGGAAACGAAGGAGAATAATAAGTGTACACATTGTAAATGGAGATTAGTTCCATTAGAATTAGATTTAACTACATAGCGCTATTACAATGAATGGTCCACATAGAAACAGATATCTTCGGATGAGGCAGCAACGTTTATATCCACTTCCAGCATTAGAACCACGTAAACATTGTGCAACAGATAACCTGAAAATCAGAAATTAGACTAGAACATAGAAATACGAAGAGTCGTTATGATAAGGAATACCGTAAAGAGATTGTAAGCGAACGCGAACACAAGCGGCATCGATTCGACTACAGAGGCATTATTACGAGTTGCCGAAGCAAGACCGAATCAGGGTCAGCTAAATTAGCCGCCACGTACACGGCCTACCCTTTCGGTACCTAGGGATCGAACCCTACGAGAAAGTAGAACTCAAGCGTGCCATCAAATCGATGACCAATTTTGGCAACAACACAGTGGTCGCATACAAGGGTGGCCACATCGAGAAAGACATCCTGACCGACATCGGGATACCCTCCGTAAATTTAGAGGACTTCGGATGTTCCAAGTACGATACACTACTCCGAGACCCCGAATACAGCGACGCAAGATCGCTGGGAAAATGCGCCCTACATAGAGCAATCAAGCTCAAACCGCGAAACCGAGGACAAGATTACCATTGTCCAACGAACGAAGTAGCAATCTTCCGATCGTGGTTCCGAAATTACTTAGACGGCCGCGACGACTAAGCTGCGGAAAACGCCATCGCACATGGCAAGCGAATTAGAAGTTAGGAACGATGCGAACTAGTATCTAAGCATAGACCTTAAGTAGAAAGTAAGGATAGGGACTAACCTCCTTACTAACCATTAACAATTAGATCCAAGGCTCAGCGAACCCAAAATGGCTAACTACAACGCTGAGGCCAAAGGCATCGACAGCGACATCGGAGTGTACCACGTCGACAGCGACAGAGAAGTTAACCGCATCGACAGTGACGACGATGACGAGGGAGGTCACGAAGACGGCTACGAAACAATATTCCGAATATGACTAAGCACCCATGTCTGCATCCGCGTATGGTGGTGGTGGTTAGACACACCAACGATGGGAATCCTCTGTCCGGAGTGTTACCACGAGAAAAACTCACCACCGGAGTACGAGAAGACCACGTTCCATTTCTACACCCGACTAAGATTCTGGGGAGAAACTTGCGACATGTGGGGAGACTCAGTAGGTTTCGAGGAACAATCCATGCTGGACTGCGAGGAATGTCTGGACAGATTCCTCAACCAGATGACCGACAACGACACAGCCGGATTACTCACTCCCTCAGTAGCCTGAATACACTCGTCGAAACAACAACGAAGCCGACACGAAGAACTCCACAGCACTATCGTAATCAGAACCCTACTAAAAACAAGCGAACGCTGCATCCTCAAACAGTGACTCAAGCAGCGTCACCACTCGCGCGACATCGCATCTCGCGAGTAACCAGGAGTACCAGTCTGACTGTGCAAGCTACGGGAGCAACATCGAATATTCGAGAAACTATTAACATGTCCAGAGGCACGAACGGAAGCACTCAGTCGAGAATAAGCCGACGTGCTTTACGCGCCGAAAATATAGCGCACTGCTTAAGTGGATACACTTGCGCAAAGGTGCGAGGATTCGTCACCAGAGAAATTGACGTTATGTGCGCACTGTGTTTCCGAGAGAAGGACCCCGACGTGTTCATCGTAAACGTAACCCATTTCTTCCACGGACAAACTTACAGACCACTAGTTTGTGACCTGTGCTACCCGGAGCTTCAACCAGATACGAAACCTGCAGTTCAATGTTCAGATTGCCGTGCCCTACTCCTGAGTATGCTACACGCTATGCATTTGCGTGAAGGCCGGGTTGAGGATATGCAATCCCTAAGCTATTGGATCGAATAAGTGCCCCGAACTTATAGACTCACGGTTCAACAAATGCCAATGACAACGCCAGCGGCGGTCATCATTGCCACGACTGTGAAATGGAGAATCCAAACACCACCAGGGTGATACACGGAATCGTGCTACATGGCGCATACGGATGGAGCATCTACCTATTGGGAGCAGTTTGGGGGTCAGTCACCCACCCTTTACTACGGAAGAAGGAAACGCAAACACCGAGACCCAACGTTGGAAAGACGGAACCTACTCTCGACGCAAATCCGGAATACGCCAAGATGCAACCACGCGTGCAACGAAGCATGACCATCGACGAGCTACAACAGAGACGCACCGCCCTCGACACTCAGCGAACGAACATCCCTTAGATGTCCGTTCTGGATAAGGGGGGAGGTGTTACGTCCCACGCAAGTTACAGTCAAATTTTTTCCCCAGACGATAAACCAACCCAACTAACACTCGAACATCCCTTAACCCAATAACTAACAAACCGAGTCCGGAATCTATTCCAATTTTTCTATATCACCTCTTGAATAACTCTACTAACACACTCCAAGTAACAATAGACTAAGTAAGACGCTATTATAATAAGGCTAGAATAATTACGGGACACCCGCAAATAATTACGGGACAACCAAAAATAATACGAGTACAGAATATTCATTAATTGCGAGACTAACTACGTACAACGATACGCGATCCACGTGTCTCGAGAATGGATAAGTTACCACGGGAATATCAAGTGTAGTGCGTTCTCACGAGAGAGAAACCGCTGACGGATGTAGATTAACACCTGCAGTATCCGATAACTCGAGCAGTAGATAAGCACCTGCAGTATCCGATAACTCGAGCAGTAGATAAGCACCTGCAGTATCCGATAACTCGAGCAGTAGATAAGCACCTGCAGTCTCGCCGTGAGACTGCTGACGTTGCACCGAGCGCAGCGTGAGAGCGAGCGCCGAGTAGGGATCCCCCACCGCCGCTCGCGCTCTCCGATTGGTTGTCCCCACCGCACGGACCCAAGTCGCGAAGTGGGGACTGAGCTCACGAGCTCCAGAGAGCCAGCCGCAAAGTCAGTTCACATCGAGAGTTCAACCAGCCAACACGTATCTTCCCGAGTCAGTTCTCGACTAGTACATCGCGACTTAGTTGATCGATTCAGTGCATTGTGCCACCTCTATCCAGCCAAGGACTGAAGCCTTGCTAACCAATTCTAACGTAAGTCAAATATATTTTATATTAGGCCGCGAACTCTCGATGCGACTCCGTGGTATTGCCACGTAAATTTAGGAATCCCCCTTTTTACCTTTAGTTACTGCGAGATCTAGTTTAAAATGATTATAATAACGCGACTTACTACAATTACGCGAGTAAATTAACGCGATTTATTACAATTACGGGAGTGAATTGATGCGATTTATCACAACTACGCGAGTGAATTTACGCGAGCGAATTAACGCGACTTATCATTATAATTACGCGAGTGGAATGCGCAACTTGAATAACAACGATACCGAAAAACTAATTAATAAATTAATTAATATGATCCGTTTAGTTAAATTCAATCGCGAGGCACAGCGATCGCGACACACGAACGAACAAAGGCGCGATCATCATAGAAAACGTCCGCGATTACAGTGGTCAAACCCTCCTATTCCCAATGACAGTTAATATGCAGCCGCGAATATTTAGCTCCTCCGCGTGCGCGCTACTCGGTTAATTAGCGATGCTTGGAGCTACGATTAGAATTAGATTAGACAGATCCTCTCTTTCCAAATTATTGCCGCGCCTAGTACGTGTTCACCCCGAGTGTGATCCGTCTGGGATAATTTAGCCCATTTTTCTGCGCGCTATCCGAATACAAGCGATGCTTGGGCTACGACTCACTTCGATCCTTCCTATTTCCATATCCGAACAGGATTCATAAACCAATACACCACGTAGCACGCGACCAACCACCTACGGTGCAACCGGGATTCGATCCGCCCTCATACCCCGGATTTTTAGGACTCTATTATATACCATTACCTAGGGCCAACCGCGATCAACCGCCCACTTTAATTGTCAACGATCCGCGAGTTACAGAGCTCATAGATTCGGCCACTCACCACACGTTAGAGTTCGTCCCTCCGCCTTCGACGGTAGTGATCACCGAATTATAATCGAGCGGCTTAAACTTAATCCTATATACTTACCTTTTGTACTCACCTTTATATTCACATTTTATACTTACCTTTCATATTGTATTCGTTTATATAATCACCTTATTATGATTGACTTAGTATTATACTTACCTTTTATTACTTACCTTTATATACGCATTTACTCATATATCTACCACCGTATGTTTGTTCAGTAAAATACTTACCTTTGATGTTTGCACTTTCAATATACCCTCGTTGCCTATAACTACGGTCGGATTAGTCATATTCTTACCTTAGAAGCGAGCGTAGACTCCAAAGATCTCGTAGTACTAAGGAGACCCTCATCACATCCTGTCCCCCACTCCAGACACTCCTTAGGTAAGCGACAGTTCCTCAGCACAGATCTCGGACACCTGAAATAGGTAGGTCGTGCTTTAGTCTTTTCCTCGCCGCGACAGCGCCTCGTCCCAGGGTAGAGTTCCGAGTATTCAACTGACCCGAAAAGAGGCATAATCTGGGGGCTACCGCCGCCGGGGATCAGAGCGATAGATTGGTTAGGGTATCCGTAACCATTGATCGACCATCCTTCGGACCGCGCGAACCAGTAGCATCCCAGCGAAAATACGACCACGCTTGAGGATCAGAGCGATAGATTGGTGACGGTTCGCCGTCCCATTGATCGACCATCCTCAGGACGTAACAATGACACGCGATTTAAGCGTTCGTGAATGAGAACCGGACGTTTCAATGAGAAGATAGCGTTTGTGGCCGAATAAAGCGATAATCTCCGATTCTATTGCGATTCCTGAGCCCGCGGTTGTTCCTGCGTGTTAGGGCTGTGTTCCATTCGTCTTTTCACGTTAAGACACGCGATTTAAGCGTTCGTGAATGAGAATCGGACGTTTCAGTGAGAAGATAGCGTTTGGGGCCGAATAAAGCAATAAACTCCGATTCTATTGCGATTCCTGAGCCCGCGGTTGTTCCTGCGTGTTAGGACTGTGTTCCGTTCGTCTTCACACGTCAAAGCATGAGATTTAAGCGTTCCTGAATGCGAATCGGACGTTTCAGTGAGGAGATTGCGTTTGTGGCCTAATAAAGCGATAATCCCCGATTCTATTGCGATTCCTGAGCCCGCGGTTGTTCCTGCGTGTTAGGACTGTGTTCCGTTCGTCTTTACAGTCAAAACACGAGATTTAAGCGTTCCTGAATGAGAATCGGACGTTTCAGTGAGGAGATTGCGTTTGTGACCTAATAAAGCGATAATCTCCGATTCTATTGCGATTCCTGAGCCCGCGGTTGTTCCTGCGTGTTAGGACTGTGTTCCGTTCGTCTTCACACGTCAAAGCATGAGATTTAAGCGTTCCTGAATGAGAATCGGACGTTTCAGTGAGGAGATTGCGTTTGTGACCTAATAAAGCGATAAGCTCCGATTCTATTGCGATTCCTGAGCCCGCGGTTGTTCCTCCGTGTTAGGACTGTATTCCCTTCGTCTTTTCACCTGATGACACGCGATTTAAGCGTTCGTGAATGAGAATCGGACGTTTCAGTGAGAAGATAGCGTTCAGGGCCGAATAAAGCGATAAACTCCGAATCTATTGCGATTCCTGAGCCCGCGGTTGTTCCTGCGTGTTAGGACTGTGTTCGATTCGTCTTTTCACGTCAAGACACGCGATTGAAGCGTTCGTGAATGAGAACCGGACGTTTCAGTGAGAAGATTGCATTTGTGACCTAATAAAGCGATAATCTCCGATTCTATTGCGATTCCTGAGCCCGCGGTTGTTAATGCGTGTTAGGACTGTGTTCCATTCGTCTTTTCACGCCAAGACACGCGATTTAAGCGTTCGTGAATGAGAATCGGACGTTTCAGTGAGAAGATAGCGTTTGGGGCCGAATAAAGCAATAAACTCCGATTCTATTGCGATTCCTGAGCCCGCGGTTGTTCCTGCGTGTTAGGACTGTGTTCCGTTCGTCTTTACAGTCAAAACACGAGATTTAAGCGTTCCTGAATGAGAATCGGACGTTTCAGTGAGGAGATTGCGTTTGTGACCTAATAAAGCGATAATCTCCGATTCTATTGCGATTCCTGAGCCCGCGGTTGTTCCTGCGTGTTAGAACTGTGTTCGATTCGTCTTTTCACGTCAAGACACGAGATTTAGGCGTTCCTGAATGAGAATCGGACGTTTCAGTGAGGAGATTGCGTTTGTGACCTAATAAAGCGATAATCTCCGATTCTATTGCGATTCCTGAGCCCGCGGTTGTTCCTGCGTGTTAGGACTGTATTCCCTTCGTCTTTTCACCTGATGACACGCGATTTAAGCGTTCGTGAATGAGAACCGGACGTTTCAATGAGAAGATAGCGTTTGTGGCCGAATAAAGCGATAATCTCCGATTCTATTGCGATTCCTGAGCCCGCGGTTGTTCCTGCGTGTTAGGGCTGTGTTCCATTCGTCTTTTCACGTTAAGACACGCGATTTAAGCGTTCGTGAATGAGAATCGGACGTTTCAGTGAGAAGATAGCGTTTGGGGCCGAATAAAGCAATAAACTCCGATTCTATTGCGATTCCTGAGCCCGCGGTTGTTCCTGCGTGTTAGGACTGTGTTCCGTTCGTCTTCACACGTCAAAGCATGAGATTTAAGCGTTCCTGAATGCGAATCGGACGTTTCAGTGAGGAGATTGCGTTTGTGGCCTAATAAAGCGATAATCCCCGATTCTATTGCGATTCCTGAGCCCGCGGTTGTTCCTGCGTGTTAGGCCTGTGTTCCGTTCGTCTTTTCACGTCAAATCAGGCGATTTAAGCGTTCCTGACTGAGAATCGGACGTTCCAGTGAGAAGATAGCGTTTGGGGCCGAATAAAGCGATAAACTCCGATTCTATTGCGATTCCTGAGCCCGCGGTTGTTCCTGCGTGTTAGGACTGTGTTCCGTTCGTCTTTTCACGTCAAAACATGAGACTTAAGCGTTCCTGAATGCGAATCAGACGTTTCAGTGAGGAGATTGCGTTTGTGGACTAATAAAGCGATAATCTCCGATTCTATTGCGATTCCTGAGCCCGCGGTTGTTAATGCGTGTTAGGACTGTGTTCCATTCGTCTTTTCACGTCAAGACACGCGATTTAAGCGTTCGTGAATGAGAATCGGACGTTTCAGTGAGAAGATAGCGTTTGGGGCCGAATAAAGCAATAAACTCCGATTCTATTGCGATTCCTGAGCCCGCGGTTGTTCCTGCGTGTTAGGACTGTGTTCCGTTCGTCTTTACAGTCAAAACACGAGATTTAAGCGTTCCTGAATGAGAATCGGACGTTTCAGTGAGGAGATTGCGTTTGTGACCTAATAAAGCGATAATCTCCGATTCTATTGCGATTCCTGAGCCCGCGGTTGTTCCTGCGTGTTAGGACTGTATTCCCTTCGTCTTTTCACCTGATTACACGCGACTTAAGCGTTCGTGAATGAGAACCGGACGTTTCAGTGAGAAGATAGCGTTCAGGGCCGAATAAAGCGATAAACTCCGATTCTATTGCGATTCCTGAGCCCGCGGTTGTTCCTGCGTGTTAGGACTGTGTTCCGTTCGTCTTTTCACGTCAAGACACGCGATGTAAGCGATCGTGAATGAGAATCGGACGTTTCAGTGAGAAGATAGCGTTTGTGGCCGAATAAAGCGATAATCTCCGATTCTATTGCGATTCCTGAGCCCGCGGTTGTTCCTGCGTGTTAGGACTGTGTTCGATTCGTCTTTTCACGTCAAGACACGCGATTTAGGCGTTCGTGAATGAGAATCGGACGTTTCCGTGAGAAGATAGCGTTTGAGGCCGAATAAAGCGATAAACTCCGATTCTATTGCGATTCCTGAGCCCGCGGTTGTTCCTGCGTGTTAGGACTGTGTTCCGTTCGTCTTTTCACGTCAAGACACGCGATTTAAGCGATCGTGAATGAGAATCGGACGTTTCAGTGAGAAGATAGCGTTTGTGGCCGAATGAAGCGATAATCTCCGATTCTATTGCGATTCCTGAGCCCGCGGTTGTTCCTGCGTGTTAGGACTGTGTTCGATTCGTCTTTTCACGTCAAGACACGCGATTTAAGCGTTCGTGAATGAGAATCGGACGTTTCCGTGAGAAGATAGCGTTTGAGGCCGAATAAAGCGATAAACTCAGATTCTATTGCGATTCCTGAGGCCGTGGTTGTTCCTGCGTGTTAGGGCTGTATTCCATTCGTCTTTTCACGTTAAGACACGCGATTTAAGCGTTCGTGAATGAGAATCGGACGTTTCAGTGAGAAGATAGCGTTTGGGGCCGAATAAAGCAATAAACTCCGATTCTATTGCGATTCCGGAGCCCGCGGTTGTTCCTGCGTGTTAGGACTGTGTTCCGTTCGTCTTCACACGTCAAAGCATGAGATTTAAGCGTTCCTGAATGCGAATCGGACGTTTCAGTGAGGAGATTGCGTTTGTGGCCTAATAAAGCGATAATCCCCGATTCTATTGCGATTCCTGAGCCCGCGGTTGTTCCTGCGTGTTAGGCCTGTGTTCCGTTCGTCTTTTCACGTCAAATCAGGCGATTTAAGCGTTCCTGACTGAGAATCGGACGTTCCAGTGAGAAGATAGCGTTTGAGGCCGAATAAAGCGATAAACTCAGATTCTATTGCGATTCCTGAGGCCGTGGTTGTTCCTGCGTGTTAGGGCTGTGTTCCATTCGTCTTTTCACGTTAAGACACGCGATTTAAGCGTTCGTGAATGAGAATCGGACGTTTCAGTGAGAAGATAGCGTTTGGGACCGAATAAAGCAATAAACTCCGATTCTATTGCGATTCCGGAGCCCGCGGTTGTTCCTGCGTGTTAGGACTGTGTTCCGTTCGTCTTCACACGTCAAAGCATGAGATTTAAGCGTTCCTGAATGCGAATCGGACGTTTCAGTGAGGAGATTGCGTTTGTGGCCTAATAAAGCGATAATCCCCGATTCTATTGCGATTCCTGAGCCCGCGGTTGTTCCTGCGTGTTAGGGCTGTGTTCCATTCGTCTTTTCACGTTAAGACACGCGATTTAAGCGTTCGTGAATGAGAATCGGACGTTTCAGTGAGAAGATAGCGTTTGGGGCCGAATAAAGCAATAAACTCCGATTCTATTGCGATTCCGGAGCCCGCGGTTGTTCCTGCGTGTTAGGACTGTGTTCCGTTCGTCTTCACACGTCAAAGCATGAGATTTAAGCGTTCCTGAATGCGAATCGGACGTTTCAGTGAGGAGATTGCGTTTGTGGCCTAATAAAGCGATAATCCCCGATTCTATTGCGATTCCTGAGCCCGCGGTTGTTCCTGCGTGTTAGGCCTGTGTTCCGTTCGTCTTTTCACGTCAAATCAGGCGATTTAAGCGTTCCTGACTGAGAATCGGACGTTCCAGTGAGAAGATAGCGTTTGGGGCCGAATAAAGCGATAAACTCCGATTCTATTGCGATTCCTGAGCCCGCGGTTGTTCCTGCGTGTTAGGACTGTGTTCCGTTCGTCTTCACACGTCAAAGCATGAGATTTAAGCGTTCCTGAATGCGAATCGGACGTTTTGTTACGTCCCACGCAAGTTACAGTCAAATTTTTTCCCCACACGATAAACCAACCCAACTAACACTCGAACATTCCTTAACCCAATAACTAACAAACCGAGTCCAGAATCTATTTCAATTTTTCTAAATCACCTCTTGAATAACTCTACTAACACACCCCAAGTAACAATAGACTAAGTAAGACGCTCTTATAATAAGGTTAGAATAATTACGGGACACCCGCAAATAATTACGGGACAACCGAAAATAATACGAGTACAGAATATTCATTAATTGCGAGACTAACTGCGTACAACGATGCGCGACCCACGTGTCTCGAGAAAGGATAAGTTACCACGGGAATATCAAGTGTAGTGCGTTCTCACGAGACAAACCGCTGACGGATATAGATTAAGCGCAAATCAGTTACAGACTGTTCTCAGAAGCGAAAACCGCCGACGGACATAGATTAACACGTGCAGTATCCGATAACTCGAGCAGTAGATTAGCACCTGCAGTATCCGATAACTCGAGCAGTAGATAAGCACCTGCAGTCTCGCCGTGAGACTGCTGACGTTGCACCGAGCGCAGCGTGAGAGCGAGCGCCGAGTAGGGATCCCCCACCGCCGCTCGCGCTCTCCGATTGGTTGTCCCCACCGCACGGACCCAAGTCGCGGAGTGGGGCTGAGGCTCACGAGCCCCAGAGAGCCAGTCGCAAAGTCAGTTCACATCGAGAGTTCAACTAGCCAACACGCATCTTCAGAGTCAGTTCTCGACTAGTACATCGCGATCGAGTCAGTGCATTGTGCCACCTCTATCCAGCCAAGGACTGGAGCCTTGCTAACCAATTCCAACGTAAGTCAAATATATTTTATATTAGGCCGCGAACTCTCGATGCGACTCCGTGGTATTGCCACGTAAATTTAGGAATCCCCCTTTTTACCTTTAGTTACTGCGAGATCTAGCTTCGACTTTAAGGCGATTTATTATAACCACGCGAGCAAATTAACGCGACTCATTGCAATTACGCGAGTGAATTAATGCGACTATTACAATTACGCGAGTGAATTAACGCGACTTATTACAATTACGCGAACGAAATAACGCGACTTATCGTTATAATTACGCGAGTGGAATGCGCAAGTTGTATAAGAACGATACCGGAAACTTAATTAATAAAGTAACTAAGATGATCCACCTATTTAAATTCAATCGCGAGGCACAGCGATCGCGACACACAAACGAACAAAGGCGCGATCATCATAGAAAACGTCCGCGATTACAGTGGTCAAACCCTCCTATTCCCAATGATAGTTAATATGCAGCCGCGAATATTTAGCTCCTCCGCGTGCGCGCTACTCGGTTAATTAGCGACGCTTGGAGCTACGATTAGAATTAGATTAGACAGATCCTCTCTTTCCAAATTATTGCCGCGCCTAGTACGTGTTCACCCCGAGTGTGATCCGTCTAGGATAATTTAGCCCATTTTTCTGCGCGCTATCCAAATACTAGCGATGCTTGGGCTACGACTCACTTCGATCCTTCCTATTTCCATATCCGAACACGATTCATAAACCAATACACCACGTGGCACGCGACCAACCACCTACGGTGCAACCGTAATTCGATCCGCCCTCATACCCCGGATTTTCAGGGCTCTATTACATTCCATTACCTAGGGCCAACCGCGATCAACCGCCCACTTTGATTGTCAACGATCCGCGAGTTACAGAGCTCATAGATTCGGCCACTCACCACACGTTAGAGTTCGTCCCCCCGCCTTCGACGGTAGTGATCACCGAATTATAATCGAGCGGCTTAGACTTAATTCTATATACTTACCTTTTGTACTCACCTTTATATTCACCTTTTATACTTACCTTTCATATTGTACTCATTTATATACTCACCTGATTATGATTGACTTTGTATACCTACTCATATACTTACCTTTTATTACTTACCTTTGTATACGCATTTTCTCATATATTTACTACCGTATGCTTGTTCAGTAAAATATTTACCTTCGATGTTTGCACTCTTAATATACCCTCCTTGCCTATAATTAAGACCGGATTAGTCATATTCTTACCTCAGAAGCTAGCTTAGACTCTAAAGATCTCGTAGTACTAAGGAGACCCTCATCACATCCTGTCCTCCGCTCCAGTCAGTCCCTAGGTAAACCACAGTTCCACAGCGTTGAACTCCGACGCCTGAAATAGGTAGGTCGTGCTTTAGTACTTTCCCTCGCCGCGACAGCGTCTCGTCCCAGGGTAGAGTTCAGAGTAGTCAACTGACCCGAAAAGAGACATTATCTGGGAGGCTACCGCCGCCGGGGGATCAGAGCGATAGATTGGTTAGGGCATTCCTGACCATTGATCGACCATCCTTCGGATCGTGCGGGCCAATAGCATCCCAGCGAAAATACGACCCCGCTCGAGGATCAGAGCGATAGATAGGTGTCGGTCCGCCGTCCCTTTGATCGACCATCCTCGGGACGTAACAGGGTCATAATTTTCTGGTGGCAGCGGTGGGATAGTAAGCTGTCGCAGCGGGAAACGAACGAGCCAAGAGACAGGTGCCTGGCGTAGGAGGTTATGTCAAAAACCCGATCGACTATAAATGGGAAGAAGAATAAAAGAGAGAATTCAACAAGGGGTGTACCAAACCCCCTTTCATATTAATTAAGCGGAGAAACACCGCCCGCGTATCGACAAGGGGTGTACCAAACCCCCTTTCATAATAATTAAGCGGAGGAACACCGCTCGCGTAGCAACGAAGCTACCGCACATTCGCCATGCGGAAATCGGTCGAGCAAATCCCGAACGCACCGCACCAAATAAAGCGCACGCCAAAATCGGATGATCAATTCCCGATCTCACTATAATAAACGAAACACGTGTAATAATCGGTTGAGCAATTCCCGACCGCGCCATAGAGCGTAATGAATACCGACCACGCGTGTCCGCACGCTGGTCCGGCCCACCGCACTAATATTGCAATGGAAGTGACGGTGGATCTTGTAAAATAATGTGCAGAGTAAGACTAGCAGCAGCCAACCGGGCCCGAGGGCTACCGGCCAACGGCTGTTCGCCTAGAAATACACAACGCCGTGTTAATTAGATGAAGAAACGAGCATAAGTTCCAATAAAGAAGCAAGAGAAATACTTCCACTCCAAGCCCAAACTACAAAGCGACTTCACCACAAGAAGCCACGTGTAAAGATCGCCAACAGCGGACACCTTCACCCGAAAATCGAAGGATCCCACACTACTATTAACAATACAACAGGCCTCCAGCATACCGGAAGGATACAGACACTTCCGACGAACGCAGAACCTGCGTCACACCACGCGAACAAGCAACGGTCGACCGGGTCCGAGGACTACCGGGTAGCGACCGTTCACTTAGAAAACCGCGGTACAGTTCCCACCATCCTCCTTTCTTCGCCACATCTCATGGGGAGTGCACGCCTCATGATCGATTCGGGCGCAGAAGTCAACCTGATCAAGGAAGGAGTGGTGGACCCGAACGCGCGAAATCAACGAAGAGCAAATCACGCTAAACAGGGGATCTCCCCGACACCAATCACTTCTCAAGCACTAGTAATCATTAATTTTGCCGGAAGCCGAACCGCTCCTAGACTCCGACTCGGAGATCTTAACCCCACATCGACAACGCATTGCACCAAGACACTGGCCATTCCGATCAGTTCCCACCTGCGGAAATGCATACGGACATAGTCACGGAAGAACACGAAGACCAGATCCCTCACCCATGCACTATATATGAGTGTTTCGAAGGGGACCCATCTACAGCCATTCCGCCGGGTTCCGAGACGGAATCCGATGAGAGTGACGAGAAGGAGGAAGATATCGTGAGAAATTGAGGATTCCAAATACAGCCACGGAAGCTGTATCAAACAATCCAAGGAGAAATCAATAGAAGAGGACTAAAAGTAAGAAAGGTGGTATAGTCCTACACCCGAAATATCCCATCTAAATTCATAAGAGGCTCTTCCCTTATTTCCAACATAATCCCATCGATCCAATTAGCATTGTCCTGGAGATAGGACCACCGCTCCCGGGCAATAAACAACCAAATTTACCTTTTTCATTTCACATGCCAAAATCCCATAGAGCTAAAAAGAGCTAAGAAGAAAGAAGGCATGCGCATCCTATTCCGCATTAGTCAAAGAATCTAAACCTAGTATTATTCAAGAGACAAAATCGCGCAAAGATTATAAAAGGAAATCCGCGAGACGCAATACATTTCGAAGTAAACTCAGGCGAGTACCTACAATTACGTGTAACAGAGAATGATACGGATTACGAAATAATAGAAACAATTCACGAGCAAATAAGTAACGATAGAACGCCAAAAGCTAACTTACAACTTAGTGACGAAGATTTAATGTAGCAGGAATAGAAAAGATTAAGGAATAATCGGAGAAACACGCGAGCTAGTAGGAGAGAGAAAAGCGTTTCATTCTATTTCAAGAGTACTCGGAAAATTTCAATTACATAATTCGAGTAAACCGACAGCAGAAGTCCGAAAGCAGTCCAATGTAGATAGCGATCCTATAAACAAAGAAATAACAATTGGTAAAGAGGAAACGTAGGAGAATAATAAGTTTACACATTGTAAATGGAGTTTAGTTCCATTAGAATTAGATTTAATTATAGTTATAGCGATATTGCAACAAACGATCCGCGTAGGAACAGATATCTTCAAATGAAGCAGCAACCTTCCGATTACGATACCGAAATCACCGCGACGACTAAGCTGCGAGAAACGTCATCGCACATGGCAAGCGAATTAGAATTTAAGAACGATGCGAACTAGTATCTAAGCATAGACGTTAAGTAGAACGTAAGAATAGGGACTAATCGCCTTACTAACCATCAACAATTAATTCCACGGCCCAACAAACCCAAATATGGCTGTCAACAACGCTGAGGCTAACGGCATCGACAGCGACGTCAGAGTGTACCACATTGACAGCGATGGAGAAGCTAATATCCATCGACAGTGACGACGATGACGAGGGAGGTCACGAAGACGGCTACGAAACAATGTTCCGAATATGGCTAAGCACCCATGTCTGCATCCGCGTATGGTGGTGGTGGTTAGACACCAACAATGGGAATCCTCTGTCCGGAGTGTTACCACGAGAAGAACTCACCTCCGGAGTACGAGAGGACCACGTTCCACTTCTACACCCGACTAACATTCTGGGGAGAAACTTGCGACATGTGCGGAGACTCAGTAGGTTTCCAGGAACAATCCATGCTGGACTGCGAGGAATGTCTGGACAGACTCCTCAACCAGATGATCGACAACGACACAGCCGGATTACTCACTCCCTCAGTAGCCTGAATACACTCGTCGAAACAACAACGAAGCCGATACGAAGAACTCCACAGCACTATCGTAATCTCAACCCTACTAACAACAACCGAACACTGCATCTTCAAACAGTGACTCAAGCAGCGTCACCACTCGCGCGACATCGCATCTCGCGAGTAACCAGGAGTACCAGTCTGACTGTGCAAGCTACAGGAGCAACATCGAATATTCGAGAAACTATTAACATGTCCAGAGGCACGAACGGAAGCACTCAGTCGAGAATAAGCCGACGTGCTTTACGCGCCGAAAATATAGCGCACTGCCTAAGTGGATGGACACTTGCGCAAAAGTGCGAGGATTCGTCACCAGAGAAATTGACGTTATGTGCGCACTGTGTTTCCCGGAGAAGAATCCTGATACGTTCATCGAAACCGTGACCCACTTCTTCTACGGACAAACTTACAGACCTCTAGGTTGTGACCTGTGCTACCTGGAGCTCCAACCAGATACGAAACCTGCAGTCCAATGTTCAGATTGCCGTGCCCTACTCCTGAGTATGCTACACGCTATGCATTTGCGTGGAAAACGGGTTGAGGATATGCAATCCCTAAGCTGGTGGATCGAATAAGTGCCCCGAACTTATAGACTCACGGTTCAACAAATGCCAATGACAACGCCAGCGGCGGTCATCATTGCAACGACTGTGAAATGGAGAATCCAAACACCACCAGGGTGATACACGGAATCGTGCTACATGGCGCATACGGATGAAGCATCTACCTATTGGGAGCAGTTTGGGGGTCAGTCACCCACCATTTACTACGGAAGAAGGAAACGCAAACACAGAGACCCAACGTTGGAAAACGGAACCTACTCTCGACGCAAATCCGGAATACGCCGAGATGCAACCACGCGTGCAACGAAGCATGAGCATCGACGAGCTACAACAGAGACTCACCGTCCTCGACACTCAGCGAACGAACATCCCTTAGATGTCCGTTCTGGATAAGGGGGGAGGTGTTACGTCCCACGCAAGTTACAGTCAAATTTTTTCCCCACACGATAAACCAACCCAACTAACACTCGAACATTCCTTAACCCAATAACTAACAAACCGAGTCCAGAATCTATTTCAATTTTTCTAAATCACCTCTTGAATAACTCTACTAACACACCCCAAGTAACAATAGACTAAGTAAGACGCTCTTATAATAAGGTTAGAATAATTACGGGACACCCGCAAATAATTACGGGACAACCGAAAATAATACGAGTACAGAATATTCATTAATTGCGAGACTAACTGCGTACAACGATGCGCGACCCACGTGTCTCGAGAAAGGATAAGTTACCACGGGAATATCAAGTGTAGTGCGTTCTCACGAGACAAACCGCTGACGGATATAGATTAAGCGCAAATCAGTTACAGACTGTTCTCAGAAGCGAAAACCGCCGACGGACATAGATTAACACGTGCAGTATCCGATAACTCGAGCAGTAGATTAGCACCTGCAGTATCCGATAACTCGAGCAGTAGATAAGCACCTGCAGTCTCGCCGTGAGACTGCTGACGTTGCACCGAGCGCAGCGTGAGAGCGAGCGCCGAGTAGGGATCCCCCACCGCCGCTCGCGCTCTCCGATTGGTTGTCCCCACCGCACGGACCCAAGTCGCGGAGTGGGGCTGAGGCTCACGAGCCCCAGAGAGCCAGTCGCAAAGTCAGTTCACATCGAGAGTTCAACTAGCCAACACGCATCTTCAGAGTCAGTTCTCGACTAGTACATCGCGATCGAGTCAGTGCATTGTGCCACCTCTATCCAGCCAAGGACTGGAGCCTTGCTAACCAATTCCAACGTAAGTCAAATATATTTTATATTAGGCCGCGAACTCTCGATGCGACTCCGTGGTATTGCCACGTAAATTTAGGAATCCCCCTTTTTACCTTTAGTTACTGCGAGATCTAGCTTCGACTTTAAGGCGATTTATTATAACCACGCGAGCAAATTAACGCGACTCATTGCAATTACGCGAGTGAATTAATGCGACTATTACAATTACGCGAGTGAATTAACGCGACTTATTACAATTACGCGAACGAAATAACGCGACTTATCGTTATAATTACGCGAGTGGAATGCGCAAGTTGTATAAGAACGATACCGGAAACTTAATTAATAAAGTAACTAAGATGATCCACCTATTTAAATTCAATCGCGAGGCACAGCGATCGCGACACACAAACGAACAAAGGCGCGATCATCATAGAAAACGTCCGCGATTACAGTGGTCAAACCCTCCTATTCCCAATGATAGTTAATATGCAGCCGCGAATATTTAGCTCCTCCGCGTGCGCGCTACTCGGTTAATTAGCGACGCTTGGAGCTACGATTAGAATTAGATTAGACAGATCCTCTCTTTCCAAATTATTGCCGCGCCTAGTACGTGTTCACCCCGAGTGTGATCCGTCTAGGATAATTTAGCCCATTTTTCTGCGCGCTATCCAAATACTAGCGATGCTTGGGCTACGACTCACTTCGATCCTTCCTATTTCCATATCCGAACACGATTCATAAACCAATACACCACGTGGCACGCGGCCAACCACCTACGGTGCAACCGTAATTCGATCCGCCCTCATACCCCGGATTTTCAGGGCTCTATTACATTCCATTACCTAGGGCCAACCGCGATCAACCGCCCACTTTGATTGTCAACGATCCGCGAGTTACAGAGCTCATAGATTCGGCCACTCACCACACGTTAGAGTTCGTCCCCCCGCCTTCGACGGTAGTGATCACCGAATTATAATCGAGCGGCTTAGACTTAATTCTATATACTTACCTTTTGTACTCACCTTTATATTCACCTTTTATACTTACCTTTCATATTGTACTCATTTATATACTCACCTGATTATGATTGACTTTGTATACCTACTCATATACTTACCTTTTATTACTTACCTTTGTATACGCATTTTCTCATATATTTACTACCGTATGCTTGTTCAGTAAAATATTTACCTTCGATGTTTGCACTCTTAATATACCCTCCTTGCCTATAATTAAGACCGGATTAGTCATATTCTTACCTCAGAAGCTAGCTTAGACTCTAAAGATCTCGTAGTACTAAGGAGACCCTCATCACATCCTGTCCTCCGCTCCAGTCAGTCCCTAGGTAAACCACAGTTCCACAGCGTTGAACTCCGACGCCTGAAATAGGTAGGTCGTGCTTTAGTACTTTCCCTCGCCGCGACAGCGTCTCGTCCCAGGGTAGAGTTCAGAGTAGTCAACTGACCCGAAAAGAGACATTATCTGGGAGGCTACCGCCGCCGGGGGATCAGAGCGATAGATTGGTTAGGGCATTCCTGACCATTGATCGACCATCCTTCGGATCGTGCGGGCCAATAGCATCCCAGCGAAAATACGACCCCGCTCGAGGATCAGAGCGATAGATAGGTGTCGGTCCGCCGTCCCTTTGATCGACCATCCTCGGGACGTAACAGTTTCAGTGA
Source organism: Trypoxylon attenuatum (assembly GCA_963989405.1). Lineage (NCBI taxonomy): Eukaryota > Metazoa > Arthropoda > Insecta > Hymenoptera > Crabronidae > Trypoxylon > Trypoxylon attenuatum. Next base: position 39,416 of record CAXDIT010000108.1, on the reverse strand, counting down.
GGAGATTGCGTTTGTGGCCTAATAAAGCGATAATCCCCGATTCTATTGCGATTCCTGAGCCCGCGGTTGTTCCTGCGTGTTAGGCCTGTGTTCCGTTCGTCTTTTCACGTCAAATCAGGCGATTTAAGCGTTCCTGACTGAGAATCGGACGTTCCAGTGAGAAGATAGCGTTTGGGGCCGAATAAAGCGATTAACTCCGATTCTATTGCGATTCCTGAGCCCGCGGTTGTTCCTGCGTGTTAGGACTGTGTTCCGTTCGTCTTTTGTAACGTCCCACGCAAGTTACGGCCAAATTTTTTCGAACGTTAAGGTATATTTATCAGTACCTGCCAAAAATACCTTTGACCCGAGCTAACAGCTGCGATCCCATTCAGAATTTATTTTAATTTATTTAAATATTTTTAAGCCATATTTCCAATCCAACTAACAGTCCCCAAGTAACAATAGACTAAGTAAGGCGCTGTTATAATAAGTTTAAAATAATTTCGGGACACGAGAAAATAATTTCGGGACACGAGAAAATAATTTCGGGACACGAAAAAGTCATTTCGGGACACGAGAAAATAATTTCGGGACACGAGAAAATAATTTCGGGACACGAGAAAATAATTTCGGGACACGAGAAAATAATTTCGGGACACGAGAAAATAATTTCGGGACACGAGAAAATAATTTCGGGACACGAAAAAGTCATTTCGGGACACGAGAAAATAATTTCGGGACACGAGAAAATAATTTCGGGACACGAGAAAATAATTTCGGGACACGAGAAAATAATTTCGGGACACGAGAAAATAATTTCGGGACACGAGAAAATAATTTCGGGACACGAGAAAATAATTTCGGGACACGAGAAAATAATTTCGGGACACGAAAAAGTAATTTCGGGACACCGAAAATAATTACGGGACGCTGAAAACAATTACGGAACGCCGCAAATAATTACGGGACAACCAGAATTAGTACGAGAAAACAATTACGGGACACCGAAAATAATTTCGGGACACCGCAAGTAATTACAGAATAAGCGCTAATATTAATTGCGAGACTCCCAGTGTATAGCGACACGCGGGCCACGTGTGTCAAGAGAGTATAAGTTACCACGGGAGTACCAAGTCCAGTTTGTTCTCACGAGACAAACCGCTGACGGATATAGATTAAGCGCAAATCAGTTACAGACTGTTCTCACGAGACAAACCGCTGACGGATATAGATTAAGCGCAAATCAGTTGCAGACTGTTCTCAGAAGCGAAAACCGCCGACGGACATAGATTAACACGTGCAGTATCCGATAACTCGAGCAGTAGATAAGCACCTGCAGTCTCGCCGTGAGACTGCTGACGTTGCACCGAGCGCAGCGTGAGAACGAGCGCCGAGTAGGGATCCCCCACCGCCGCTCGCGCTCTCCGATTGGTTGTCCCCACCGCACGGACCCAAGACGCGGAGTGGGGCTGAGGCTCACGAGCCCCAGAGAGACAGTCGCAGAATCAGTTCACATCGAGAGTTCAACTAGCCAACACGCATCTTCAGAGTCAGTTCTCGACTAGTACATCGCGATCGAGTCAGTGCATTGTGCCACATCTACCCAGCCAAGGAGTGAAGCCTTGCTAACCAATTCTAACGTAAGTCAAATATATTTTATATTAGGCCGCGAACTCTCGATGCGACTCCGTGGTATTGCCACGTAAATTTAGGAATCCCCCTTTTTACCTTTAGTTACTGCGAGATCTAGTTTAAGATGATTATAATAACGCGACTTACTACAATTACGCGAGTAAATTAACGCGATTTACTACAATTACGGGAGTGAATTGATGCGATTTATCACAACTACGCGAGTGAATTTACGCGAGCGAATTAACGCGACTTATCACTATAATTACGCGAGTGGAATGCGCAATTTGTATAACAACGGTACCGAAAAACTAATTAATAAATTAATTAAGATGATCCGTCTATTTAAATTCAATCGCGAGATACAGTGTTCGCGACACGCGCGCGATCATCATAGAAAACGTCCGCGATTACAGTGGTCGAAACCTCCTATTCCCAATGACAGTTAATATGCAGCCGCGAATATTTAGCCCCTCCGCGTGCGCGCTATTCGGTTAATTAGCGACGCTTGGAGCTACGATTAGAATTAGATTGAACAGATCCTCTTTTTTCCAAATTATTGCCGCGCCTAGTACGTGTTCACCCCGAGTGTGATCCGTCTAGGATAATTTAGCCCATTTTTCTGCGCGCTATGCAAATACTAGCGATGCTTGGGCTACGACTCACTTCAATCCTTCCTATTTCCATATCCGAACAGGATTCACAAACCAAGAGACCACCATAATCATGGCACCCCGCGACTCTGGCAACAGCGGCGACGGAAATAATGCACGGCGCAGAAGCCGACGATCCGGCCGCAGTGTGCGAGCTTTCTGGGCCCGAGCAGAGGAGAGACAGCGACTCCAGCAGGAACGACTAGCGCAGCGCCAATTCCACCAGCGTGTTAGGGAATATTTGGACGATTGGTCGCGGGATTTCCACCATCGCATGGTCAACGCGTACCATGAGGCATACGCTGACCACGACGATCGAAGGACTTTCAGCCGTACACGCTCCAATCCGCGCGCCGTTCCGTACGAGCGTCGCCGCCCGCACCGGACGAACGACCCCCATGTCTCCGCGAATCAAGATCGCGAAATCGATTATACGCCGCGCGACAATCACGAGGTCAATTCCGTAGTCCACTATGCACCGCGAGCTGATATTGAGCTGTCGGAGCATGCATTTTCGCCAAGTGCTTCCCAGTCCTCCCCGGCGAGCATTGACCATCCGTCAATTGACACAGAGGACGACCCTCTTCCGGAGGAGCCATCTATTACCGCTGCCACCAGAAAATTATGACCCTGTTACGTCCCGAGGATGGTCGATCAAAGGGACGGCGGACCGACACCTATCTATCGCTCGAGGATCAGAGCGATAGATAGGTGTCGGTCCGCCGTCCCTTTGATCGACCATCCTCGGGACGTAACACTTTACACGTCAAAACATGAGATTCAAGCGGTCCTGAATGAGAATCAGACGTTTCAGTGAGGAGATTGCGTTTGTGGCCTAATAAAGCGATAATTTCCGATTCTATTGCGATTCCTGAGCCCGCGGTTGTTCCTGCGTGTTAGGACTGTGTTCCATTCGTCTTTTCACGTCAAGACACGCGATTTAAGCGTTCGTGAATGAGAATCGGACGTTTCAGTGAGAAGATAGCGTTTGGTCCCGAATAAAGCAATAAACTCCGATTCTATTGGGATTCCTGAGCCCGCGGTTGTTCCTGCGTGTTAGGACTGTGTTCCGTTCGTCTTTACAGTCAAAACACGAGATTTAAGCGTTCCTGAATGAGAATCGGACGTTTCAGTGAGGAGATTGCGTTTGTGACCTAATAAAGCGATAATCTCCGATTCTATTGCGATTCCTGAGCCCGCGGTTGTTCCTGCGTGTTAGGACTGTATTCCCTTCGTCTTTTCACCTGATGACACGCGATTTAAGCGTTCGTGAATGAGAACCGGACGTTTCAGTGAGAAGATAGCGTTTGTGGCCGAATAAAGCGATAATCTCCGATTCTATTGCGATTCCTGAGCCCGCGGTTGTTCCTGCGTGTTAGAACTGTGTTCGATTCGTCTTTTCACGTCAAGACACGCGATTTAAGCGTTCGTGAATGAGAACCGGACGTTTCAGTGAGAAGATTGCGTTTGTGACCTAATAAAGCGATAATCTCCGATTCTATTGCGATTCCTGAGCCCGCGGTTGTAAATGCGTGTTAGGAGTGTGTTCCATTCGTCTTTTCACGTCAAGACACGCGATTTAAGCGTTCGTGAATGAGAACCGGACGTTTCAGTGAGAAGATAGCGTTTGTGGCCGAATAAAGCGATAATCTCCGATTCTATTGCGATTCCTGAGCCCGCGGTTGTTCCTGCGTGTTAGAATTGTGTTCGATTCGTCTTTTCACGTCAAGACACGCGATTTAAGCGTTCGTGAATGAGAACCGGACGTTTCAGTGAGAAGATTGCGTTTGTGACCTAATAAAGCGATAATCTCCGATTCTATTGCGATTCCTGAGCCCGCGGTTGTTAATGCGTGTTAGGACTGTGTTCCATTCGTCTTTTCACGTCAAGACACGCGATTTGAGCGTTCGTGAATGAGAATCGGACGTTTCAGTGAGAAGATAGCGTTTGGGGCCGAATAAAGCAATAAACTCCGATTCTATTGCGATTCCTGAGCCTGCGGTTGTTCCTGCGTGTTAGGACTGTGTTCCGTTCGTCTTTACAGTCAAAACACGAGATTTAAGCGTTCCTGAATGAGAATCGGACGTTTCAGTGAGGAGATTGCGTTTGTGACCTAATAAAGCGATAATCTCCGATTCTATTGCGATTCCTGAGCCCGCGGTTGTTCCTGCGTGTTAGGACTGTATTCCCTTCGTCTTTTCACCTGATGACACGCGATTTAAGCGTTCGTGAATGAGAACCGGACGTTTCAGTGAGAAGATAGCGTTCAGGGCCGAATAAAGCGATAAACTCCGATTCTATTGCGATTCCTGAGCCCGCGGTTGTTCCTGCGTGTTAGGACTGTGTTCCGTTCGTTTTTTCACGTCAAAACACGCGATTTAAGCGATCGTGAATGAGAATCGGACGTTTCCGTGAGAAGATAGCGTTTGAGGCCGAATAAAGCGATAAACTCAGATTCTATTGCGATTCCTGAGGCCGCGGTTGTTAATGCGTGTTAGGACTGTGTTCCATTCGTCTTTTCACGTCAAGACACGCGATTTAAGCGTTCGTGAATGAGAATCGGACGTTTCAGTGAGAAGATAGCGTTTGGGGCCGAATAAAGCAATAAACTCCGATTCTATTGCGATTCCTGAGCCCGCGGTTGTTCCTGCGTGTTAGGACTGTGTTCCGTTCGTCTTTACAGTCAAAACACGAGATTTAAGCGTTCCTGAATGAGAATCGGACGTTTCAGTGAGGAGATTGCGTTTGTGACCTAATAAAGCGATAATCTCCGATTCTATTGCGATTCCTGAGCCCGCGGTTGTTCCTGCGTGTTAGGACTGTATTCCCTTCGTCTTTTCACCTGATGACACGCGATTTAAGCGTTCGTGAATGAGAACCGGACGTTTCAGTGAGAAGATAGCGTTTGTGGCCGAATAAATCGATAATCTCCGATTCTATTGCGATTCCTGAGCCCGCGGTTGTTCCTGCGTGTTAGAACTGTGTTAGATTCGTCTTTTCACGTCAAGACACGCGATTTAAGCGTTCGTGAATGAGAACCGGACGTTTCAGTGAGAAGATTGCGTTTGTGACCTAATAAAGCGATAATCTCCGATTCTATTGCGATTCCTGAGCACGCGGTTGTAAATGCGTGTTAGGACTGTGTTCCATTCGTCTTTTCACGTCAAGACACGCGATTTAAGCGTTCGTGAATGAGAACCGGACGTTTCAGTGAGAAGATAGCGTTTGTGGCCGAATAAAGCGATAATCTCCGATTCTATTGCGATTCCTGAGCCCGCGGTTGTTCCTGCGTGTTAGAATTGTGTTCGATTCGTCTTTTCACGTCAAGACACGCGATTTAAGCGTTCGTGAATGAGAACCGGACGTTTCAGTGAGAAGATTGCGTTTGTGACCTAATAAAGCGATAATCTCCGATTCTATTGCGATTCCTGAGCCCGCGGTTGTTAATGCGTGTTAGGACTGTGTTCCATTCGTCTTTTCACGTCAAGACACGCGATTTGAGCGTTCGTGAATGAGAATCGGACGTTTCAGTGAGAAGATAGCGTTTGGGGCCGAATAAAGCAATAAACTCCGATTCTATTGCGATTCCTGAGCTTGCGGTTGTTCCTGCGTGTTAGGACTGTGTTCCGTTCGTCTTTACAGTCAAAACACGAGATTTAAGCGTTCCTGAATGAGAATCGGACGTTTCAGTGAGGAGATTGCGTTTGTGACCTAATAAAGCGATAATCTCCGATTCTATTGCGATTCCTGAGCCCGCGGTTGTTCCTGCGTGTTAGGACTGTATTCCCTTCGTCTTTTCACCTGATGACACGCGATTTAAGCGTTCGTGAATGAGAACCGGACGTTTCAGTGAGAAGATAGCGTTTGTGGCCGAATAAAGCGATAATCTCCGATTCTATTGCGATTCCTGAGCCCGCGGTTGTTCCTGCGTGTTAGGGCTGTGTTCCATTCGTCTTTTCACGTTAAGACACGCGATTTAAGCGTTCGTGAATGAGAATCGGACGTTTCAGTGAGAAGATTGCGTTTGTGACCTAATAAAGCGATAATCTCCGATTCTATTGCGATTCCTGAGCCCGCGGTTGTTAATGCGTGTTAGGACTGTGTTCCATTCGTCTTTTCACGCCAAGACACGCGATTTAAGCGTTCGTGAATGAGAATCGGACGTTTCAGTGAGAAGATAGCGTTTGGGGCCGAATAAAGCAATAAACTCCGATTCTATTGCGATTCCTGAGCCCGCGGTTGTTCCTGCGTGTTAGGACTGTGTTCCGTTCGTCTTTACAGTCAAAACACGAGATTTAAGCGTTCCTGAATGAGAATCGGACGTTTCAGTGAGGAGATTGCGTTTGTGACCTAATAAAGCGATAATCTCCGATTCTATTGCGATTCCTGAGCCCGCGGTTGTTCCTGCGTGTTAGGACTGTATTCCCTTCGTCTTTTCACCTGATGACACGCGATTTAAGCGTTCGTGAATGAGAACCGGACGTTTCAGTGAGAAGATAGCGTTTGTGGCCGAATAAAGCGATAATCTCCGATTCTATTGCGATTCCTGAGCCCGCGGTTGTTCCTGCGTGTTAGAACTGTGTTCGATTCGTCTTTTCACGTCAAGACACGAGATTTAGGCGTTCCTGAATGAGAATCGGACGTTTCAGTGAGGAGATTGCGTTTGTGACCTAATAAAGCGATAATCTCCGATTCTATTGCGATTCCTGAGCCCGCGGTTGTTCCTGCGTGTTAGGACTGTATTCCCTTCGTCTTTTCACCTGATGACACGCGATTTAAGCGTTCGTGAATGAGAACCGGACGTTTCAGTGAGAAGATAGCGTTTGTGGCCGAATAAAGCGATAATCTCCGATTCTATTGCGATTCCTGAGCCCGCGGTTGTTCCTGCGTGTTAGGGCTGTGTTCCATTCGTCTTTTCACGTTAAGACACGCGATTTAAGCGTTCGTGAATGAGAACCGGACGTTTCAGTGAGAAGATTGCGTTTGTGACCTAATAAAGCGATAATCTCCGATTCTATTGCGATTCCTGAGCCCGCGGTTGTTCCTGCGTGTTAGAACTGTGTTCGATTCGTCTTTTCACGTCAAGACACGAGATTTAAGCGTTCCTGAATGAGAATCGGACGTTTCAGTGAGGAGATTGCGTTTGTGACCTAATAAAGCGATAATCTCCGATTCTATTGCGATTCCTGAGCCCGCGGTTGTTCCTGCGTGTTAGGACTGTATTCCCTTCGTCTTTTCACCTGATGACACGCGATTTAAGCGTTCGTGAATGAGAACCGGACGTTTCAGTGAGAAGATAGCGTTTGTGGCCGAATAAAGCGATAATCTCCGATTCTATTGCGATTCCTGAGCCCGCGGTTGTTCCTGCGTGTTAGGGCTGTGTTCCATTCGTCTTTTCACGTTAAGACACGCGATTTAAGCGTTCGTGAATGAGAATCGGACGTTTCAGTGAGAAGATAGCGTTTGGGGCCGAATAAAGCAATAAACTCCGATTCTATTGCGATTCCTGAGCCCGCGGTTGTTCCTGCGTGTTAGGACTGTGTTCCGTTCGTCTTCACACGTCAAAGCATGAGATTTAAGCGTTCCTGAATGCGAATCGGACGTTTCAGTGAGGAGATTGCGTTTGTGGCCTAATAAAGCGATAATCCCCGATTCTATTGCGATTCCTGAGCCCGCGGTTGTTCCTGCGTGTTAGGACTGTATTCCCTTCGTCTTTTCACCTGATGACACGCGATTTAAGCGTTCGTGAATGAGAACCGGACGTTTCAGTGAGAAGATAGCGTTCAGGGCCGAATAAAGCGATAAACTCCGATTCTACTGCGATTCCTGAGCCCGCGGTTGTTCCTGCGTGTTAGGACTGTGTTCCGTTCGTTTTTTCACGTCAAAACACGCGATTTAAGCGATCGTGAATGAGAATCGGACGTTTCCGTGAGAAGATAGCGTTTGAGGCCGAATAAAGCGATAAACTCAGATTCTATTGCGATTCCTGAGGCCGCGGTTGTTCCTGCGTGTTAGGACTGTGTTCCGTTCGTTTTTTCACGTCAAAACACGCGATTTAAGCGATCGTGAATGAGAATCGGACGTTTCCGTGAGAAGATAGCGTTTGGGGCCGAATAAAGCAATAAACTCCGATTCTATTGCGATTCCTGAGCCCGCGGTTGTTCCTGCGTGTTAGGACTGTGTTCCGTTCGTCTTCACACGTCAAAGCATGAGATTTAAGCGTTCCTGAATGCGAATCGGACGTTTCAGTGAGGAGATTGCGTTTGTGGCCTAATAAAGCGATAATCCCCGATTCTATTGCGATTCCTGAGCCCGCGGTTGTTCCTGCGTGTTAGGACTGTATTCCCTTCGTCTTTTCACCTGATGACACGCGATTTAAGCGTTCGTGAATGAGAACCGGACGTTTCAGTGAGAAGATAGCGTTTGTGGCCGAATAAAGCGATAATCTCCGATTCTATTGCGATTCCTGAGCCCGCGGTTGTTCCTGCGTGTTAGAATTGTGTTCGATTCGTCTTTTCACGTCAAGGCACGCGATTTAAGCGTTCGTGAATGAGAACCGGACGTTTCAGTGAGAAGATTGCGTTTGTGACCTAATAAAGCGATAATCTCCGATTCTATTGCCATTCCTGAGCCCGCGGTTGTTAATGCGTGTTAGGACTGTGTTCCATTCGTCTTTTCACGTCAAGACACGCGATTTGAGCGTTCGTGAATGAGAATCGGACGTTTCAGTGAGAAGATAGCGTTTGGGGCCGAATAAAGCAATAAACTCCGATTCTATTGCGATTCCTGAGCCTGCGGTTGTTCCTGCGTGTTAGGACTGTGTTCCGTTCGTCTTTACAGTCAAAACACGAGATTTAAGCGTTCCTGAATGAGAATCGGACGTTTCAGTGAGGAGATTGCGTTTGTGACCTAATAAAGCGATAATCTCCGATTCTATTGCGATTCCTGAGCCCGCGGTTGTTCCTGCGTGTTAGGACTGTATTCCCTTCATCTTTTCACCTGATGACACGCGATTTAAGCGTTCGTGAATGAGAACCGGACGTTTCAGTGAGAAGATAGCGTTCAGGGCCGAATAAAGCGATAAACTCCGATTCTATTGCGATTCCTGAGCCCGCGGTTGTTCCTGCGTGTTAGGACTGTGTTCCGTTCGTTTTTTCACGTCAAAACACGCGATTTAAGCGATCGTGAATGAGAATCGGACGTTTCCGTGAGAAGATAGCGCTTGAGGCCGAATAAAGCGATAAACTCAGATTCTATTGCGATTCCTGAGGCCGCGGTTGTTCCTGCGTGTTAGGGCTGTGTTCCATTCGTCTTTTCACGTTAAGACACGCGATTTAAGCGTTCGTGAATGAGAATCGGACGTTTCAGTGAGAAGATAGCGTTTGGGGCCGAATAAAGCAATAAACTCCGATTCTATTGCGATTCCGGAGCCCGCGGTTGTTCCTGCGTGTTAGGACTGTGTTCCGTTCGTCTTCACACGTCAAAGCATGAGATTTAAGCGTTCCTGAATGCGAATCGGACGTTTCAGTGAATAGATTGCGTTTGTGGCCTAATAAAGCGATAATCCCCGATTCTATTGCGATTCCTGAGCCCGCGGTTGTTCCTGCGTGTTAGGCCTGTGTTCCGTTCGTCTTTTCACGTCAAATCAGGCGATTTAAGCGTTCCTGACTGAGAATCGGACGTTCCAGTGAGAAGATAGCGTTTGGGGCCGAATAAAGCGATAATCTCCGATTCTATTGCGATTCCTGAGCCCGCGGTTGTTACTGCGTGTTAGAACTGTGTTCGATTCGTCTTTTCACGTCAAGACACGCGATTTAAGCGTTCGTGAATGAGAACCGGACGTTTCAGTGAGAAGATTGCGTTTGTGTCCTAATAAAGCGATAATCTCCGATTCTATTGCGATTCCTGAGCCCGCGGTTGTTAATGCGTGTTAGGACTGTGTTCCATTCGTCTTTTCACGTCAAGACACGCGATTTAAGCGTTCGTGAATGAGAATCGGACGTTTCAGTGAGAAGATAGCGTTTGGGGCCGAATAAAGCAATAAACTCCGATTCTATTGCGATTCCTGAGCCCGCGGTTGTTCCTGCGTGTTAGGACTGTGTTCCGTTCGTCTTTACAGTCAAAACACGAGATTTAAGCGTTCCTGAATGAGAATCGGACGTTTCAGTGAGGAGATTGCGTTTGTGACCTAATAAAGCGATAATCTCCGATTCTATTGCGATTCCTGAGCCCGCGGTTGTTCCTGCGTGTTAGGACTGTATTCCCTTCGTCTTTTCACCTGATGACACGCGATTTAAGCGTTCGTGAATGAGAACCGGACGTTTCAGTGAGAAGATAGCGTTTGTGGCCGAATAAAGCGATAATCTCCGATTCTATTGCGATTCCTGAGCCCGCGGTTGTTCCTGCGTGTTAGAACTGTGTTAGATTCGTCTTTTCACGTCAAGACACGCGATTTAAGCGTTCGTGAATGAGAACCGGACGTTTCAGTGAGAAGATTGCGTTTGTGACCTAATAAAGCGATAATCTCCGATTCTATTGCGATTCCTGAGCCCGCGGTTGTAAATGCGTGTTAGGACTGTGTTCCATTCGTCTTTTCACGTCAAGACACGCGATTTAAGCGTTCGTGAATGAGAACCGGACGTTTCAGTGAGAAGATAGCGTTTGTGGCCGAATAAAGCGATAATCTCCGATTCTATTGCGATTCCTGAGCCCGCGGTTGTTCCTGCGTGTTAGAATTGTGTTCGATTCGTCTTTTCACGTCAAGACACGCGATTTAAGCGTTCGTGAATGAGAACCGGACGTTTCAGTGAGAAGATTGCGTTTGTGACCTAATAAAGCGATAATCTCCGATTCTATTGCGATTCCTGAGCCCGCGGTTGTTAATGCGTGTTAGGACTGTGTTCCATTCGTCTTTTCACGTCAAGACACGCGATTTGAGCGTTCGTGAATGAGAATCGGACGTTTCAGTGAGAAGATAGCGTTTGGGGCCGAATAAAGCAATAAACTCCGATTCTATTGCGATTCCTGAGCTTGCGGTTGTTCCTGCGTGTTAGGACTGTGTTCCGTTCGTCTTTACAGTCAAAACACGAGATTTAAGCGTTCCTGAATGAGAATCGGACGTTTCAGTGAGGAGATTGCGTTTGTGACCTAATAAAGCGATAATCTCCGATTCTATTGCGATTCCTGAGCCCGCGGTTGTTCCTGCGTGTTAGGACTGTATTCCCTTCGTCTTTTCACCTGATGACACGCGATTTAAGCGTTCGTGAATGAGAACCGGACGTTTCAGTGAGAAGATAGCGTTTGTGGCCGAATAAAGCGATAATCTCCGATTCTATTGCGATTCCTGAGCCCGCGGTTGTTCCTGCGTGTTAGGGCTGTGTTCCATTCGTCTTTTCACGTTAAGACACGCGATTTAAGCGTTCGTGAATGAGAATCGGACGTTTCAGTGAGAAGATTGCGTTTGTGACCTAATAAAGCGATAATCTCCGATTCTATTGCGATTCCTGAGCCCGCGGTTGTTAATGCGTGTTAGGACTGTGTTCCATTCGTCTTTTCACGCTAAGACACGCGATTTAAGCGTTCGTGAATGAGAATCGGACGTTTCCGTGAGAAGATAGCGTTTGAGGCCGAATAAAGCGATAAACTCAGATTCTATTGCGATTCCTGAGGCCGCGGTTGTTCCTGCGTGTTAGGGCTGTGTTCCATTCGTCTTTTCACGTTAAGACACGCGATTTAAGCGTTCGTGAATGAGAATCGGACGTTTCAGTGAGAAGATAGCGTTTGGGGCCGAATAAAGCAATAAACTCCGATTCTATTGCGATTCCGGAGCCCGCGGTTGTTCCTGCGTGTTAGGACTGTGTTCCGTTCGTCTTCACACGTCAAAGCATGAGATTTAAGCGTTCCTGAATGCGAATCGGACGTTTCAGTGAATAGATTGCGTTTGTGGCCTAATAAAGCGATAATCCCCGATTCTATTGCGATTCCTGAGCCCGCGGTTGTTCCTGCGTGTTAGGCCTGTGTTCCGTTCGTCTTTTCACGTCAAATCAGGCGATTTAAGCGTTCCTGACTGAGAATCGGACGTTCCAGTGAGAAGATAGCGTTTGGGGCCGAATAAAGCGATAATCTCCGATTCTATTGCGATTCCTGAGCCCGCGGTTGTTACTGCGTGTTAGAACTGTGTTCGATTCGTCTTTTCACGTCAAGACACGCGATTTAAGCGTTCGTGAATGAGAACCGGACGTTTCAGTGAGAAGATTGCGTTTGTGACCTAATAAAGCGATAATCTCCGATTCTATTGCGATTCCTGAGCCCGCGGTTGTTAATGCGTGTTAGGACTGTGTTCCATTCGTCTTTTCACGTCAAGACACGCGATTTAAGCGTTCGTGAATGAGAATCGGACGTTTCAGTGAGAAGATAGCGTTTGGGGCCGAATAAAGCAATAAACTCCGATTCTATTGCGATTCCTGAGCCCGCGGTTGTTCCTGCGTGTTAGGACTGTGTTCCGTTCGTCTTTACAGTCAAAACACGAGATTTAAGCGTTCCTGAATGAGAATCGGACGTTTCAGTGAGGAGATTGCGTTTGTGACCTAATAGAGCGATAATCTCCGATTCTATTGCGATTCCTGAGCCCGCGGTTGTTCCTGCGTGTTAGGACTGTATTCCCTTCGTCTTTTCACCTGATGACACGCGATTTAAGCGTTCGTGAATGAGAACCGGACGTTTCAGTGAGAAGATAGCGTTTGTGGCCGAATAAAGCGATAATCTCCGATTCTATTGCGATTCCTGAGCCCGCGGTTGTTCCTGCGTGTTAGAACTGTGTTAGATTCGTCTTTTCACGTCAAGACACGCGATTTAAGCGTTCGTGAATGAGAACCGGACGTTTCAGTGAGAAGATAGCGTTTGTGGCCGAATAAAGCGATAATCTCCGATTCTATTGCGATTCCTGAGCCCGCGGTTGTTCCTGCGTGTTAGAATTGTGTTCGATTCGTCTTTTCACGTCAAGACACGCGATTTAAGCGTTCGTGAATGAGAACCGGACGTTTCAGTGAGAAGATTGCGTTTGTGACCTAATAAAGCGATAATCTCCGATTCTATTGCGATTCCTGAGCCCGCGGTTGTTAATGCGTGTTAGGACTGTGTTCCATTCGTCTTTTCACGTCAAGACACGCGATTTGAGCGTTCGTGAATGAGAATCGGACGTTTCAGTGAGAAGATAGCGTTTGGGGCCGAATAAAGCAATAAACTCCGATTCTATTGCGATTCCTGAGCTTGCGGTTGTTCCTGCGTGTTAGGACTGTGTTCCGTTCGTCTTTACAGTCAAAACACGAGATTTAAGCGTTCCTGAATGAGAATCGGACGTTTCAGTGAGGAGATTGCGTTTGTGACCTAATAAAGCGATAATCTCCGATTCTATTGCGATTCCTGAGCCCGCGGTTGTTCCTGCGTGTTAGGACTGTATTCCCTTCGTCTTTTCACCTGATGACACGCGATTTAAGCGTTCGTGAATGAGAACCGGACGTTTCAGTGAGAAGATAGCGTTTGTGGCCGAATAAAGCGATAATCTCCGATTCTATTGCGATTCCTGAGCCCGCGGTTGTTCCTGCGTGTTAGGGCTGTGTTCCATTCGTCTTTTCACGTTAAGACACGCGATTTAAGCGTTCGTGAATGAGAATCGGACGTTTCAGTGAGAAGATTGCGTTTGTGACCTAATAAAGCGATAATCTCCGATTCTATTGCGATTCCTGAGCCCGCGGTTGTTAATGCGTGTTAGGACTGTGTTCCATTCGTCTTTTCACGCTAAGACACGCGATTTAAGCGTTCGTGAATGAGAATCGGACGTTTCAGTGAGAAGATAGCGTTTGGGGCCGAATAAAGCAATAAACTCCGATTCTATTGCGATTCCTGAGCCCGCGGTTGTTCCTGCGTGTTAGGACTGTGTTCCGTTCGTCTTTACAGTCAAAACACGAGATTTAAGCGTTCCTGAATGAGAATCGGACGTTTCAGTGAGGAGATTGCGTTTGTGACCTAATAAAGCGATAATCTCCGATTCTATTGCGATTCCTGAGCCCGCGGTTGTTCCTGCGTGTTAGGACTGTATTCCCTTCGTCTTTTCACCTGATGACACGCGATTTAAGCGTTCGTGAATGAGAACCGGACGTTTCAGTGAGAAGATAGCGTTTGTGGCCGAATAAAGCGATAATCTCCGATTCTATTGCGATTCCTGAGCCCGCGGTTGTTCCTGCGTGTTAGAACTGTGTTCGATTCGTCTTTTCACGTCAAGACACGAGATTTAGGCGTTCCTGAATGAGAATCGGACGTTTCAGTGAGGAGATTGCGTTTGTGACCTAATAAAGCGATAATCTCCGATTCTATTGCGATTCCTGAGCCCGCGGTTGTTCCTGCGTGTTAGGACTGTATTCCCTTCGTCTTTTCACCTGATGACACGCGATTTAAGCGTTCGTGAATGAGAACCGGACGTTTCAGTGAGAAGATAGCGTTTGTGGCCGAATAAAGCGATAATCTCCGATTCTATTGCGATTCCTGAGCCCGCGGTTGTTCCTGCGTGTTAGGGCTGTGTTCCATTCGTCTTTTCACGTTAAGACACGCGATTTAAGCGTTCGTGAATGAGAACCGGACGTTTCAGTGAGAAGATTGCGTTTGTGACCTAATAAAGCGATAATCTCCGATTCTATTGCGATTCCTGAGCCCGCGGTTGTTCCTGCGTGTTAGAACTGTGTTCGATTCGTCTTTTCACGTCAAGACACGAGATTTAAGCGTTCCTGAATGAGAATCGGACGTTTCAGTTGAGGAGATTGCGTTTGTGACCTAATAAAGCGATAATCTCCGATTCTATTGCGATTCCTGAGCCCGCGGTTGTTCCTGCGTGTTAGGACTGTATTCCCTTCGTCTTTTCACCTGATGACACGCGATTTAAGCGTTCGTGAATGAGAACCGGACGTTTCAGTGAGAAGATAGCGTTTGTGGCCGAATAAAGCGATAATCTCCGATTCTATTGCGATTCCTGAGCCCGCGGTTGTTCCTGCGTGTTAGGGCTGTGTTCCATTCGTCTTTTCACGTTAAGACACGCGATTTAAGCGTTCGTGAATGAGAATCGGACGTTTCAGTGAGAAGATAGCGTTTGGGGCCGAATAAAGCAATAAACTCCGATTCTATTGCGATTCCTGAGCCCGCGGTTGTTCCTGCGTGTTAGGACTGTGTTCCGTTCGTCTTTACAGTCAAAACACGAGATTTAAGCGTTCCTGAATGAGAATCGGACGTTTCAGTGAGGAGATTGCGTTTGTGACCTAATAGAGCGATAATCTCCGATTCTATTGCGATTCCTGAGCCCGCGGTTGTTCCTGCGTGTTAGGACTGTATTCCCTTCGTCTTTTCACCTGATGACACGCGATTTAAGCGTTCGTGAATGAGAACCGGACGTTTCAGTGAGAAGATAGCGTTTGTGGCCGAATAAAGCGATAATCTCCGATTCTATTGCGATTCCTGAGCCCGCGGTTGTTCCTGCGTGTTAGAACTGTGTTAGATTCGTCTTTTCACGTCAAGACACGCGATTTAAGCGTTCGTGAATGAGAACCGGACGTTTCAGTGAGAAGATTGCGTTTGTGACCTAATAAAGCGATAATCTCCGATTCTATTGCGATTCCTGAGCCCGCGGTTGTAAATGCGTGTTAGGACTGTGTTCCATTCGTCTTTTCACGTCAAGACACGCGATTTAAGCGTTCGTGAATGAGAACCGGACGTTTCAGTGAGAAGATAGCGTTTGTGGCCGAATAAAGCGATAATCTCCGATTCTATTGCGATTCCTGAGCCCGCGGTTGTTCCTGCGTGTTAGAATTGTGTTCGATTCGTCTTTTCACGTCAAGACACGCGATTTAAGCGTTCGTGAATGAGAACCGGACGTTTCAGTGAGAAGATTGCGTTTGTGACCTAATAAAGCGATAATCTCCGATTCTATTGCGATTCCTGAGCCCGCGGTTGTTAATGCGTGTTAGGACTGTGTTCCATTCGTCTTTTCACGTCAAGACACGCGATTTGAGCGTTCGTGAATGAGAATCGGACGTTTCAGTGAGAAGATAGCGTTTGGGGCCGAATAAAGCAATAAACTCCGATTCTATTGCGATTCCTGAGCTTGCGGTTGTTCCTGCGTGTTAGGACTGTGTTCCGTTCGTCTTTACAGTCAAAACACGAGATTTAAGCGTTCCTGAATGAGAATCGGACGTTTCAGTGAGGAGATTGCGTTTGTGACCTAATAAAGCGATAATCTCCGATTCTATTGCGATTCCTGAGCCCGCGGTTGTTCCTGCGTGTTAGGACTGTATTCCCTTCGTCTTTTCACCTGATGACACGCGATTTAAGCGTTCGTGAATGAGAACCGGACGTTTCAGTGAGAAGATAGCGTTTGTGGCCGAATAAAGCGATAATCTCCGATTCTATTGCGATTCCTGAGCCCGCGGTTGTTCCTGCGTGTTAGGGCTGTGTTCCATTCGTCTTTTCACGTTAAGACACGCGATTTAAGCGTTCGTGAATGAGAATCGGACGTTTCAGTGAGAAGATTGCGTTTGTGACCTAATAAAGCGATAATCTCCGATTCTATTGCGATTCCTGAGCCCGCGGTTGTTAATGCGTGTTAGGACTGTGTTCCATTCGTCTTTTCACGCTAAGACACGCGATTTAAGCGTTCGTGAATGAGAATCGGACGTTTCAGTGAGAAGATAGCGTTTGGGGCCGAATAAAGCAATAAACTCCGATTCTATTGCGATTCCTGAGCCCGCGGTTGTTCCTGCGTGTTAGGACTGTGTTCCGTTCGTCTTTACAGTCAAAACACGAGATTTAAGCGTTCCTGAATGAGAATCGGACGTTTCAGTGAGGAGATTGCGTTTGTGACCTAATAAAGCGATAATCTCCGATTCTATTGCGATTCCTGAGCCCGCGGTTGTTCCTGCGTGTTAGGACTGTATTCCCTTCGTCTTTTCACCTGATGACACGCGATTTAAGCGTTCGTGAATGAGAACCGGACGTTTCAGTGAGAAGATAGCGTTTGTGGCCGAATAAAGCGATAATCTCCGATTCTATTGCGATTCCTGAGCCCGCGGTTGTTCCTGCGTGTTAGAACTGTGTTCGATTCGTCTTTTCACGTCAAGACACGAGATTTAGGCGTTCCTGAATGAGAATCGGACGTTTCAGTGAGGAGATTGCGTTTGTGACCTAATAAAGCGATAATCTCCGATTCTATTGCGATTCCTGAGCCCGCGGTTGTTCCTGCGTGTTAGGACTGTATTCCCTTCGTCTTTTCACCTGATGACACGCGATTTAAGCGTTCGTGAATGAGAACCGGACGTTTCAGTGAGAAGATAGCGTTTGTGGCCGAATAAAGCGATAATCTCCGATTCTATTGCGATTCCTGAGCCCGCGGTTGTTCCTGCGTGTTAGGGCTGTGTTCCATTCGTCTTTTCACGTTAAGACACGCGATTTAAGCGTTCGTGAATGAGAACCGGACGTTTCAGTGAGAAGATTGCGTTTGTGACCTAATAAAGCGATAATCTCCGATTCTATTGCGATTCCTGAGCCCGCGGTTGTTCCTGCGTGTTAGAACTGTGTTCGATTCGTCTTTTCACGTCAAGACACGAGATTTAAGCGTTCCTGAATGAGAATCGGACGTTTCAGTTGAGGAGATTGCGTTTGTGACCTAATAAAGCGATAATCTCCGATTCTATTGCGATTCCTGAGCCCGCGGTTGTTCCTGCGTGTTAGGACTGTATTCCCTTCGTCTTTTCACCTGATGACACGCGATTTAAGCGTTCGTGAATGAGAACCGGACGTTTCAGTGAGAAGATAGCGTTTGTGGCCGAATAAAGCGATAATCTCCGATTCTATTGCGATTCCTGAGCCCGCGGTTGTTCCTGCGTGTTAGGGCTGTGTTCCATTCGTCTTTTCACGTTAAGACACGCGATTTAAGCGTTCGTGAATGAGAATCGGACGTTTCAGTGAGAAGATAGCGTTTGGGGCCGAATAAAGCAATAAACTCCGATTCTATTGCGATTCCTGAGCCCGCGGTTGTTCCTGCGTGTTAGGACTGTGTTCCGTTCGTCTTCACACGTCAAAGCATGAGATTTAAGCGTTCCTGAATGCGAATCGGACGTTTCAGTGAGGAGATTGCGTTTGTGGCCTAATAAAGCGATAATCCCCGATTCTATTGCGATTCCTGAGCCCGCGGTTGTTCCTGCGTGTTAGGCCTGTGTTCCGTTCGTCTTTTCACGTCAAATCAGGCGATTTAAGCGTTCCTGACTGAGAATCGGACGTTCCAGTGAGAAGATAGCGTTTGGGGCCGAATAAAGCGATAAACTCCGATTCTATTGCGATTCCTGAGCCCGCGGTTGTTCCTGCGTGTTAGGACTGTGTTCCGTTCGTCTTTTCACGTCAAAACATGAGATTTAAGCGTTCCTGAATGCGAATCAGACGTTTCAGTGAGGAGATTGCGTTTGTGGACTAATAAAGCGATAATCTCCGATTCTATTGCGATTCCTGAGCCCGCGGTTGTTAATGCGTGTTAGGACTGTGTTCCATTCGTCTTTTCACGTCAAGACACGCGATTTAAGCGTTCGTGAATGAGAATCGGACGTTTCAGTGAGAAGATAGCGTTTGGGGCCGAATAAAGCAATAAACTCCGATTCTATTGCGATTCCTGAGCCCGCGGTTGTTCCTGCGTGTTAGGACTGTGTTCCGTTCGTCTTTACAGTCAAAACACGAGATTTAAGCGTTCCTGAATGAGAATCGGACGTTTCAGTGAGGAGATTGCGTTTGTGACCTAATAAAGCGATAATCTCCGATTCTATTGCGATTCCTGAGCCCGCGGTTGTTCCTGCGTGTTAATACTGTATTCCCTTCGTCTTTTCACCTGATTACACGCGACTTAAGCGTTCGTGAATGAGAACCGGACGTTTCAGTGAGAAGATAGCGTTCAGGGCCGAATAAAGCGATAAACTCCGATTCTATTGCCATTCCTGAGCCCGCGGTTGTTCCTGCGTGTTAGGACTGTGTTCCGTTCGTCTTTTCACGTCAAGACACGCGATGTAAGCGATCGTGAATGAGAATCGGACGTTTCAGTGAGAAAATAGCGTTTGTGGCCGAATAAAGCGATAATCTCCGATTCTATTGCGATTCCTGAGCCCGCGGTTGTTCCTGCGTGTTAGGACTGTGTTCGATTCGTCTTTTCACGTCAAGACACGCGATTTAAGCGTTCGTGAATGAGAATCGGACGTTTCCGTGAGAAGATAGCGTTTGAGGCCGAATAAAGCGATAAACTCCGATTCTATTGCGATTCCTGAGCCCGCGGTTGTTCCTGCGTGTTAGGACTGTGTTCCGTTCGTCTTTTCACGTCAAGACACGCGATTTAAGCGATCGTGAATGAGAATCGGACGTTTCAGTGAGAAGATAGCGTTTGTGGCCGAATGAAGCGATAATCTCCGATTCTATTGCGATTCCTGAGCCCGCGGTTGTTCCTGCGTGTTAGGACTGTATTCCCTTCGTCTTTTCACCTGATGACACGCGATTTAAGCGTTCGTGAATGAGAATCGGACGTTTCAGTGAGAAGATAGCGTTCGGGGCCGAATAAAGCGATAAACTCCGAATCTATTGCGATTCCTGAGCCCGCGGTTGTTCCTGCGTGTTAGGACTGTGTTCCGTTCGTCTTTTCACGTTAAAACACGCGATTTAAGCGTTCGTGAATGAGAATCGGACGTTTCAGTGAGAAGATAGCGTTTGTGGCCGAATAAAGCGATAATCTCCGATTCTATTGCGATTGCTGAGCCCGCGGTTGTTCCTGCGTGTTAGAACTGTGTTCGATTCGTCTTTTCACGTCAAGACACGCGATTGAAGCGTTCGTGAATGAGAACCGCACGTTTCAGTGAGAAGATTGCGATTGTGACCTAATAAAGCGATAATCTCCGATTCTATTGCGATTCCTGAGCCCGCGGTTGTTAATGCGTGTTAGGACTGTGTTCCATTCGTCTTTTCACGCCAAGACACGCGATTGAAGCGTTCGTGAATGAGAACCGGACGTTTCAGTGAGAAGATTGCGTTTGTGACCTAATAAAGCGATAATCTCCGATTCTATTGCGATTCCTGAGCCCGCGGTTGTTAATGCGTGTTAGGACTGTGTTCCATTCGTCTTTTCACGCCAAGACACGCGATTTAAGCGTTCGTGAATGAGAATCGGACGTTTCAGTGAGAAGATAGCGATTGGGGCCGAATAAAGCAATAAACTCCGATTCTATTGCGATTCCTGAGCCCGCGGTTGTTCCTGCGTGTTAGGACTGTGTTCCGTTCGTCTTTACAGTCAAAACACGAGATTTAAGCGTTCCTGAATGAGAATCGGACGTTTCAGTGAGGAGATTGCGTTTGTGACCTAATAAAGCGATAATCTCCGATTCTATTGCGATTCCTGAGCCCGCGGTTGTAAATGCGTGTTAGGACTGTGTTCCATTCGTCTTTTCACGTCAAGACACGCGATTTAAGCGTTCGTGAATGAGAACCGGACGTTTCAGTGAGAAGATAGCGTTTGTGGCCGAATAAAGCGATAATCTCCGATTCTATTGCGATTCCTGAGCCCGCGGTTGTTCCTGCGTGTTAGAATTGTGTTCGATTCGTCTTTTCACGTCAAGACACGCGATTTAAGCGTTCGTGAATGAGAACCGGACGTTTCAGTGAGAAGATTGCGTTTGTGACCTAATAAAGCGATAATCTCCGATTCTATTGCGATTCCTGAGCCCGCGGTTGTTAATGCGTGTTAGGACTGTGTTCCATTCGTCTTTTCACGTCAAGACACGCGATTTGAGCGTTCGTGAATGAGAATCGGACGTTTCAGTGAGAAGATAGCGTTTGGGGCCGAATAAAGCAATAAACTCCGATTCTATTGCGATTCCTGAGCTTGCGGTTGTTCCTGCGTGTTAGGACTGTGTTCCGTTCGTCTTTACAGTCAAAACACGAGATTTAAGCGTTCCTGAATGAGAATCGGACGTTTCAGTGAGGAGATTGCGTTTGTGACCTAATAAAGCGATAATCTCCGATTCTATTGCGATTCCTGAGCCCGCGGTTGTTCCTGCGTGTTAGGACTGTATTCCCTTCGTCTTTTCACCTGATGACACGCGATTTAAGCGTTCGTGAATGAGAACCGGACGTTTCAGTGAGAAGATAGCGTTTGTGGCCGAATAAAGCGATAATCTCCGATTCTATTGCGATTCCTGAGCCCGCGGTTGTTCCTGCGTGTTAGGGCTGTGTTCCATTCGTCTTTTCACGTTAAGACACGCGATTTAAGCGTTCGTGAATGAGAATCGGACGTTTCAGTGAGAAGATTGCGTTTGTGACCTAATAAAGCGATAATCTCCGATTCTATTGCGATTCCTGAGCCCGCGGTTGTTAATGCGTGTTAGGACTGTGTTCCATTCGTCTTTTCACGCTAAGACACGCGATTTAAGCGTTCGTGAATGAGAATCGGACGTTTCAGTGAGAAGATAGCGTTTGGGGCCGAATAAAGCAATAAACTCCGATTCTATTGCGATTCCTGAGCCCGCGGTTGTTCCTGCGTGTTAGGACTGTGTTCCGTTCGTCTTTACAGTCAAAACACGAGATTTAAGCGTTCCTGAATGAGAATCGGACGTTTCAGTGAGGAGATTGCGTTTGTGACCTAATAAAGCGATAATCTCCGATTCTATTGCGATTCCTGAGCCCGCGGTTGTTCCTGCGTGTTAGGACTGTATTCCCTTCGTCTTTTCACCTGATGACACGCGATTTAAGCGTTCGTGAATGAGAACCGGACGTTTCAGTGAGAAGATAGCGTTTGTGGCCGAATAAAGCGATAATCTCCGATTCTATTGCGATTCCTGAGCCCGCGGTTGTTCCTGCGTGTTAGAACTGTGTTCGATTCGTCTTTTCACGTCAAGACACGAGATTTAGGCGTTCCTGAATGAGAATCGGACGTTTCAGTGAGGAGATTGCGTTTGTGACCTAATAAAGCGATAATCTCCGATTCTATTGCGATTCCTGAGCCCGCGGTTGTTCCTGCGTGTTAGGACTGTATTCCCTTCGTCTTTTCACCTGATGACACGCGATTTAAGCGTTCGTGAATGAGAACCGGACGTTTCAGTGAGAAGATAGCGTTTGTGGCCGAATAAAGCGATAATCTCCGATTCTATTGCGATTCCTGAGCCCGCGGTTGTTCCTGCGTGTTAGGGCTGTGTTCCATTCGTCTTTTCACGTTAAGACACGCGATTTAAGCGTTCGTGAATGAGAACCGGACGTTTCAGTGAGAAGATTGCGTTTGTGACCTAATAAAGCGATAATCTCCGATTCTATTGCGATTCCTGAGCCCGCGGTTGTTCCTGCGTGTTAGAACTGTGTTCGATTCGTCTTTTCACGTCAAGACACGAGATTTAAGCGTTCCTGAATGAGAATCGGACGTTTCAGTGAGGAGATTGCGTTTGTGACCTAATAAAGCGATAATCTCCGATTCTATTGCGATTCCTGAGCCCGCGGTTGTTCCTGCGTGTTAGGACTGTATTCCCTTCGTCTTTTCACCTGATGACACGCGATTTAAGCGTTCGTGAATGAGAACCGGACGTTTCAGTGAGAAGATAGCGTTTGTGGCCGAATAAAGCGATAATCTCCGATTCTATTGCGATTCCTGAGCCCGCGGTTGTTCCTGCGTGTTAGGGCTGTGTTCCATTCGTCTTTTCACGTTAAGACACGCGATTTAAGCGTTCGTGAATGAGAATCGGACGTTTCAGTGAGAAGATAGCGTTTGGGGCCGAATAAAGCAATAAACTCCGATTCTATTGCGATTCCTGAGCCCGCGGTTGTTCCTGCGTGTTAGGACTGTGTTCCGTTCGTCTTCACACGTCAAAGCATGAGATTTAAGCGTTCCTGAATGCGAATCGGACGTTTCAGTGAGGAGATTGCGTTTGTGGCCTAATAAAGCGATAATCCCCGATTCTATTGCGATTCCTGAGCCCGCGGTTGTTCCTGCGTGTTAGGCCTGTGTTCCGTTCGTCTTTTCACGTCAAATCAGGCGATTTAAGCGTTCCTGACTGAGAATCGGACGTTCCAGTGAGAAGATAGCGTTTGGGGCCGAATAAAGCGATAAACTCCGATTCTATTGCGATTCCTGAGCCCGCGGTTGTTCCTGCGTGTTAGGACTGTGTTCCGTTCGTCTTTTCACGTCAAAACATGAGATTTAAGCGTTCCTGAATGCGAATCAGACGTTTCAGTGAGGAGATTGCGTTTGTGGACTAATAAAGCGATAATCTCCGATTCTATTGCGATTCCTGAGCCCGCGGTTGTTAATGCGTGTTAGGACTGTGTTCCATTCGTCTTTTCACGTCAAGACACGCGATTTAAGCGTTCGTGAATGAGAATCGGACGTTTCAGTGAGAAGATAGCGTTTGGGGCCGAATAAAGCAATAAACTCCGATTCTATTGCGATTCCTGAGCCCGCGGTTGTTCCTGCGTGTTAGGACTGTGTTCCGTTCGTCTTTACAGTCAAAACACGAGATTTAAGCGTTCCTGAATGAGAATCGGACGTTTCAGTGAGGAGATTGCGTTTGTGACCTAATAAAGCGATAATCTCCGATTCTATTGCGATTCCTGAGCCCGCGGTTGTTCCTGCGTGTTAGGACTGTATTCCCTTCGTCTTTTCACCTGATTACACGCGACTTAAGCGTTCGTGAATGAGAACCGGACGTTTCAGTGAGAAGATAGCGTTCAGGGCCGAATAAAGCGATAAACTCCGATTCTATTGCCATTCCTGAGCCCGCGGTTGTTCCTGCGTGTTAGGACTGTGTTCCGTTCGTCTTTTCACGTCAAGACACGCGATGTAAGCGATCGTGAATGAGAATCGGACGTTTCAGTGAGAAAATAGCGTTTGTGGCCGAATAAAGCGATAATCTCCGATTCTATTGCGATTCCTGAGCCCGCGGTTGTTCCTGCGTGTTAGGACTGTGTTCGATTCGTCTTTTCACGTCAAGACACGCGATTTAAGCGTTCGTGAATGAGAATCGGACGTTTCCGTGAGAAGATAGCGTTTGAGGCCGAATAAAGCGATAAACTCCGATTCTATTGCGATTCCTGAGCCCGCGGTTGTTCCTGCGTGTTAGGACTGTGTTCCGTTCGTCTTTTCACGTCAAGACACGCGATTTAAGCGATCGTGAATGAGAATCGGACGTTTCAGTGAGAAGATAGCGTTTGTGGCCGAATGAAGCGATAATCTCCGATTCTATTGCGATTCCTGAGCCCGCGGTTGTTCCTGCGTGTTAGGACTGTATTCCCTTCGTCTTTTCACCTGATGACACGCGATTTAAGCGTTCGTGAATGAGAATCGGACGTTTCAGTGAGAAGATAGCGTTCGGGGCCGAATAAAGCGATAAACTCCGAATCTATTGCGATTCCTGAGCCCGCGGTTGTTCCTGCGTGTTAGGACTGTGTTCCGTTCGTCTTTTCACGTTAAAACACGCGATTTAAGCGTTCGTGAATGAGAATCGGACGTTTCAGTGAGAAGATAGCGTTTGTGGCCGAATAAAGCGATAATCTCCGATTCTATTGCGATTCCTGAGCCCGCGGTTGTTCCTGCGTGTTAGAACGGTGTTCGATTCGTCTTTTCACGTCAAGACACGCGATTGAAGCGTTCGTGAATGAGAACCGCACGTTTCAGTGAGAAGATTGCGATTGTGACCTAATAAAGCGATAATCTCCGATTCTATTGCGATTCCTGAGCCCGCGGTTGTTAATGCGTGTTAGGACTGTGTTCCATTCGTCTTTTCACGCCAAGACACGCGATTGAAGCGTTCGTGAATGAGAACCGGACGTTTCAGTGAGAAGATTGCGTTTGTGACCTAATAAAGCGATAATCTCCGATTCTATTGCGATTCCTGAGCCCGCGGTTGTTAATGCGTGTTAGGACTGTGTTCCATTCGTCTTTTCACGCCAAGACACGCGATTTAAGCGTTCGTGAATGAGAATCGGACGTTTCAGTGAGAAGATAGCGATTGGGGCCGAATAAAGCAATAAACTCCGATTCTATTGCGATTCCTGAGCCCGCGGTTGTTCCTGCGTGTTAGGACTGTGTTCCGTTCGTCTTTACAGTCAAAACACGAGATTTAAGCGTTCCTGAATGAGAATCGGACGTTTCAGTGAGGAGATTGCGTTTGTGACCTAATAAAGCGATAATCTCCGATTCTATTGCGATTCCTGAGCCCGCGGTTGTTCCTGCGTGTTAGGACTGTATTCCCTTCGTCTTTTCACCTGATGACACGCGATTTAAGCGTTCGTGAATGAGAACCGGACGTTTCAGTGAGAAGATAGCGTTTGTGGCCGAATAAAGCGATAATCTCCGATTCTATTGCGATTCCTGAGCCCGCGGTTGTTCCTGCGTGTTAGAACTGTGTTCGATTCGTCTTTTCACGTCAAGACACGCGATTTAAGCGTTCGTGAATGAGAACCGGACGTTTCAGTGAGAAGATTGCGTTTGTGACCTAATAAAGCGATAATCTCCGATTCTATTGCGATTCCTGAGCCCGCGGTTGTTAATGCGTGTTAGGACTGTGTTGCATTCGTCTTTTCACGTCAAGACACGCGATTTAAGCGTTCGTGAATGAGAATCGGACGTTTCAGTGAGAAGATAGCGTTTGTGGCCGAATAAAGCGATAATCTCCGATTCTATTGCGATTCCTGAGCCCGCGGTTGTTCCTGCGTGTTAGAACTGTGTTCGATTCGTCTTTTCACGTCAAGACACGCGATTGAAGCGTTCGTGAATGAGAACCGGACGTTTCAGTGAGAAGATTGCGTTTGTGACCTAATAAAGCGATAATCTCCGATTCTATTGCGATTCCTGAGCCCGCGGTTGTTAATGCGTGTTAGGACTATGTTCCATTCGTCTTTTCACGCCAAGACACGCGATTTAAGCGTTCGTGAATGAGAATCGGACGTTTCAGTGAGAAGATAGCGTTTGGGGCCGAATAAAGCAATAAACTCCGATTCTATTGCGATTCCTGAGCCCGCGGTTGTTCCTGCGTGTTAGGACTGTGTTCCGTTCGTCTTTACAGTCAAAACACGAGATTTAAGCGTTCCTGAATGAGAATCGGACGTTTCAGTGAGGAGATTGCGTTTGTGACCTAATAAAGCGATAATCTCCGATTCTATTGCGATTCCTGAGCCCGCGGTTGTTCCTGCGTGTTAGGACTGTATTCCCTTCGTCTTTTCACCTGATGACACGCGATTTAAGCGTTCGTGAATGAGAACCGGACGTTTCAGTGAGAAGATAGCGTTTGTGGCCGAATAAAGCGATAATCTCCGATTCTATTGCGATTCCTGAGCCCGCGGTTGTTCCTGCGTGTTAGAACTGTATTCGATTCGTCTTTTCACGTCAAGACACGAGATTTAAGCGTTCCTGAATGAGAATCGGACGTTTCAGTGAGGAGATTGCGTTTGTGACCTAATAAAGCGATAATCTCCGATTCTATTGCGATTCCTGAGCCCGCGGTTGTTCCTGCGTGTTAGGACTGTATTCCCTTCGTCTTTTCACCTGATGACACGCGATTTAAGCGTTCGTGAATGAGAACCGGACGTTTCAGTGAGAAGATAGCGTTTGTGGCCGAATAAAGCGATAATCTCCGATTCTATTGCGATTCCTGAGCCCGCGGTTGTTCCTGCGTGTTAGAACTGTGTTCGATTCGTCTTTTCACGTCAAGACACGCGATTTAAGCGTTCGTGAATGAGAACCGGACGTTTCAGTGAGAAGATTGCGTTTGTGACCTAATAAAGCGATAATCTCCGATTCTATTGCGATTCCTGAGCCCGCGGTTGTTAATGCGTGTTAGGACTGTGTTGCATTCGTCTTTTCACGTCAAGACACGCGATTTAAGCGTTCGTGAATGAGAATCGGACGTTTCAGTGAGAAGATAGCGTTTGGGGCCGAATAAAGCGATAAACTCCGATTCTATTGCGATTCCTGAGCCCGCGGTTGTTCCTGCGTGTTAGGACTGTGTTCCGTTCGTCTTTACACGTCAAAACATGAGATTCAAGCGTTCCTGAATGAGAATCAGACGTTTCAGTGAGGAGATTGCGTTTGTGACCTAATAAAGCGATAATCTCCGATTCTATTGCGATTCCTGAGCCCGCGGTTGTTCCTCCGTGTTAGGACTGTATTCCCTTCGTCTTTTCACCTGATGACACGCGATTTAAGCGTTCGTGAATGAGAATCGGACGTTTCAGTGAGAAGATAGCGTTCGGGGCCGAATAAAGCGATAAACTCCGAATCTATTGCGATTCCTGAGCCCGCGGTTGTTCCTGCGTGTTAGGACTGTGTTCCGTTCGTCTTTTCACGTTAAAACACGCGATTTAAGCGTTCGTGAATGAGAATCGGACGTTTCAGTGAGAAGATAGCGTTTGTGGCCGAATAAAGCGATAATCTCCGATTCTATTGCGATTCCTGAGCCCGCGGTTGTTCCTGCGTGTTAGAACTGTGTTCGATTCGTCTTTTCACGTCAAGACACGCGATTGAAGCGTTCGTGAATGAGAACCGGACGTTTCAGTGAGAAGATTGCGTTTGTGACCTAATAAAGCGATAATCTCCGATTCTATTGCGATTCCTGAGCCCGCGGTTGTTAATGCGTGTTAGGACTGTGTTCCATTCGTCTTTTCACGCCAAGACACGCGATTGAAGCGTTCGTGAATGAGAACCGGACGTTTCAGTGAGAAGATTGCGTTTGTGACCTAATAAAGCGATAATCTCCGATTCTATTGCGATTCCTGAGCCCGCGGTTGTTAATGCGTGTTAGGACTGTGTTCCATTCGTCTTTTCACGCCAAGACACGCGATTTAAGCGTTCGTGAATGAGAATCGGACGTTTCAGTGAGAAGATAGCGTTTGGGGCCGAATAAAGCAATAAACTCCGATTCTATTGCGATTCCTGAGCCCGCGGTTGTTCCTGCGTGTTAGGACTGTGTTCCGTTCGTCTTTACAGTCAAAACACGAGATTTAAGCGCTCCTGAGTGAGAATCGGACGTTTCAGTGAGGAGATTGCGTTTGTGACCTAATAAAGCGATAATCTCCGATTCTATTGCGATTCCTGAGCCCGCGGTTGTTCCTGCGTGTTAGGACTGTATTCCCTTCGTCTTTTCACCTGATGACACGCGATTTAAGCGTTCGTGAATGAGAACCGGACGTTTCAGTGAGAAGATAGCGTTTGTGGCCGAATAAAGCGATAATCTCCGATTCTATTGCGATTCCTGAGCCCGCGGTTGTTCCTGCGTGTTAGAACTGTGTTCGATTCGTCTTTTCACGTCAAGACACGCGATTTAAGCGTTCGTGAATGAGAACCGGACGTTTCAGTGAGAAGATTGCGTTTGTGACCTAATAAAGCGATAATCTCCGATTCTATTGCGATTCCTGAGCCCGCGGTTGTTAATGCGTGTTAGGACTGTGTTGCATTCGTCTTTTCACGTCAAGACACGCGATTTAAGCGTTCGTGAATGAGAATCGGACGTTTCAGTGAGAAGATAGCGTTTGGGGCCGAATAAAGCGATAAACTCCGATTCTATTGCGATTCCTGAGCCCGCGGTTGTTCCTGCGTGTTAGGACTGTGTTCCGTCCGTCTTTACACGTCAAAACATGAGATTCAAGCGTTCCTGAATGAGAATCAGACGTTTCAGTGAGGAGATTGCGTTTGTGGCCTAATAAAGCGATAATTTCCGATTCTATTGCGATTCCTGAGCCCGCGGTTGTTCCTGCGTGTTAGGACTGTGTTCCATTCGTCTTTTCACGTCAAGACACGCGATTTAAGCGTTCGTGAATGAGAACCGGACGTTTCAGTGAGAAGATAGCGTTTGGGGCCGAATAAAGCGACAAACTCCGATTCTATTGCGATTCCTGAGGCCGCGGTTGTTCCTGCGTGTTAGGACTGTGTTCCGTTCGTCTTCACACGTCAAAGCATGAGATTTAAGCGTTCCTGAATGAGAATCGGACGTTTCAGTGAGGAGATTGCGTTTGTGACCTAATAAAGCGATAAGCTCCGATTCTATTGCGATTCCTGAGCCCGCGGTTGTTCCTCCGTGTTAGGACTGTATTCCCTTCGTCTTTTCACCTGATGACACGCGATTTAAGCGTTCGTGAATGAGAATCGGACGTTTCAGTGAGAAGATAGCGTTCGGGGCCGAATAAAGCGATAAACTCCGAATCTATTGCGATTCCTGAGCCCGCGGTTGTTCCTGCGTGTTAGGACTGTGTTCCGTTCGTCTTTTCACGTTAAAACACGCGATTTAAGCGTTCGTGAATGAGAATCGGACGTTTCAGTGAGAAGATAGCGTTTGTGGCCGAATAAAGCGATAATCTCCGATTCTATTGCGATTCCTGAGCCCGCGGTTGTTCCTGCGTGTTAGAACTGTGTTCGATTCGTCTTTTCACGTCAAGACACGCGATTGAAGCGTTCGTGAATGAGAACCGGACGTTTCAGTGAGAAGATTGCGTTTGTGACCTAATAAAGCGATAATCTCCGATTCTATTGCGATTCCTGAGCCCGCGGTTGTTCCTGCGTGTTAGAACTGTGTTCGATTCGTCTTTTCACGTCAAGACACGAGATTTAGGCGTTCCTGAATGAGAATCGGACGTTTCAGTGAGGAGATTGCGTTTGTGACCTAATAAAGCGATAATCTCCGATTCTATTGCGATTCCTGAGCCCGCGGTTGTTCCTGCGTGTTAGGACTGTATTCCCTTCGTCTTTTCACCTGATGACACGCGATTTAAGCGTTCGTGAATGAGAACCGGACGTTTCAGTGAGAAGATAGCGCTTGTGGCCGAATAAAGCGATAATCTCCGATTCTATTGCGATTCCTGAGCCCGCGGTTGTTCCTGCGTGTTAGGGCTGTGTTCCATTCGTCTTTTCACGTTAAGACACGCGATTTAAGCGTTCGTGAATGAGAATCGGACGTTTCAGTGAGAAGATAGCGTTTGGGGCCGAATAAAGCAATAAACTCCGATTCTATTGCGATTCCTGAGCCCGCGGTTGTTCCTGCGTGTTAGGACTGTGTTCCGTTCGTCTTCACACGTCAAAGCATGAGATTTAAGCATTCCTGAATGCGAATCGGACGTTTCAGTGAGGAGATTGCGTTTGTGGCCTAATAAAGCGATAATCCCCGATTCTATTGCGATTCCTGAGCCCGCGGTTGTTCCTGCGTGTTAGGCCTGTGTTCCGTTCGTCTTTTCACGTCAAATCAGGCGATTTAAGCGTTCCTGACTGAGAATCGGACGTTCCAGTGAGAAGATAGCGTTTGGGGCCGAATAAAGCGATAAACTCCGATTCTATTGCGATTCCTGAGCCCGCGGTTGTTCCTGCGTGTTAGGACTGTGTTCCGTTCGTCTTTTCACGTCAAAACATGAGATTTAAGCGTTCCTGAATGCGAATCAGACGTTTCAGTGAGGAGATTGCGTTTGTGGACTAATAAAGCGATAATCTCCGATTCTATTGCGATTCCTGAGCCCGCGGTTGTTAATGCGTGTTAGGACTGTGTTCCATTCGTCTTTTCACGTCAAGACACGCGATTTAAGCGTTCGTGAATGAGAATCGGACGTTTCAGTGAGAAGATAGCGTTTGGGGCCGAATAAAGCAATAAACTCCGATTCTATTGCGATTCCTGAGCCCGCGGTTGTTCCTGCGTGTTAGGACTGTGTTCCGTTCGTCTTTACAGTCAAAACACGAGATTTAAGCGTTCCTGAATGAGAATCGGACGTTTCAGTGAGGAGATTGCGTTTGTGACCTAATAAAGCGATAATCTCCGATTCTATTGCGATTCCTGAGCCCGCGGTTGTTCCTCCGTGTTAGGACTGTATTCCCTTCGTCTTTTCACCTGATTACACGCGACTTAAGCGTTCGTGAATGAGAACCGGACGTTTCAGTGAGAAGATAGCGTTCAGGGCCGAATAAAGCGATAAACTCCGATTCTATTGCGATTCCTGAGCCCGCGGTTGTTCCTGCGTGTTAGGACTGTGTTCCGTTCGTCTTTTCACGTCAAGACACGCGATTTAAGCGATCGTGAATGAGAATCGGACGTTTCAGTGAGAAGATAGCGTTTGAGGCCGAATAAAGCGATAAACTCCGATTCTATTGCGATTCCTGAGGCCGCGGTTGTTCCTGCGTGTTAGGGCTGTGTTCCATTCGTCTTTTCACGTTAAGACACGCGATTTAAGCGTTCGTGAATGAGAATCGGACGTTTCAGTGAGAAGATAGCGTTTGGGGCCGAATAAAGCAATAAACTCCGATTCTATTGCGATTCCTGAGCCCGCGGTTGTTCCTGCGTGTTAGGACTGTGTTCCGTTCGTCTTCACACGTCAAAGCATGAGATTTAAGCGTTCCTGAATGCGAATCGGACGTTTCAGTGAGGAGATTGCGTTTGTGGCCTAATAAAGCGATAATCCCCGATTCTATTGCGATTCCTGAGCCCGCGGTTGTTCCTGCGTGTTAGGCCTGTGTTCCGTTCGTCTTTTCACGTCAAATCAGGCGATTTAAGCGTTCCTGACTGAGAATCGGACGTTCCAGTGAGAAGATAGCGTTTGGGGCCGAATAAAGCGATAAACTCCGATTCTATTGCGATTCCTGAGCCCGCGGTTGTTCCTGCGTGTTAGGACTGTGTTCCGTTCGTCTTCACACGTCAAAGCATGAGATTTAAGCGTTCCTGAATGCGAATCAGACGTTTCAGTGAGGAGATTGCGTTTGTGGCCTAATAAAGCGATAATCCCCGATTCTATTGCGATTCCTGAGCCCGCGGTTGTTCCTGCGTGTTAGGCCTGTGTTCCGTTCGTCTTTTCACGTCAAATCAGGCGATTTAAGCGTTCGTGAATGAGAATTGGACGTTTCAGTGAGAAGATAGCGTTTGTGGCCGAATAAAGCGATAATCTCCGATTCTATTGCGATTCCTGAGCCCGCGGTTGTTCCTGCGTGTTAGGACTGTGTTCCATTCGTCTTTTCACGTCAAGACACGCGATTTAAGCGTTCGTGAATGAGAACCGGACGCTTCAGTGAGAAGATAGCGTTTGGGGCCGAATAAAGCGATAATCTCCGATTCTATTGCGATTCCTGAGCCCGCGGTTGTTCCTGCGTGTTAGGACTGTATTCCCTTCGTCTTTTCACCTGATGACACGCGATTTAAGCGTTCGTGAATGAGAACCGGACGTTTCAGTGAGAAGATAGCGTTCAGGGCCGAATAAAGCGATAAACTCCGATTCTATTGCGATTCCTGAGCCCGCGGTTGTTCCTGCGTGTTAGGACTGTGTTCCGTTCGTTTTTTCACGTCAAAACACGCGATTTAAGCGATCGTGAATGAGAATCGGACGTTTCCGTGAGAAGATAGCGTTTGAGGCCGAATAAAGCGATAAACTCAGATTCTATTGCGATTCCTGAGGCCGCGGTTGTTCCTGCGTGTTAGGGCTGTGTTCCATTCGTCTTTTCACGTTAAGACACGCGATTTAAGCGTTCGTGAATGAGAATCGGACGTTTCAGTGAGAAGATAGCGTTTGGGGCCGAATAAAGCAATAAACTCCGATTCTATTGCGATTCCGGAGCCCGCGGTTGTTCCTGCGTGTTAGGACTGTGTTCCGTTCGTCTTCACACGTCAAAGCATGAGATTTAAGCGTTCCTGAATGCGAATCGGACGTTTCAGTGAGGAGATTGCGTTTGTGGCCTAATAAAGCGATAATCCCCGATTCTATTGCGATTCCTGAGCCCGCGGTTGTTCCTGCGTGTTAGGCCTGTGTTCCGTTCGTCTTTTCACGTCAAATCAGGCGATTTAAGCGTTCCTGACTGAGAATCGGACGTTCCAGTGAGAAGATAGCGTTTGGGGCCGAATAAAGCGATAAACTCCGATTCTATTGCGATTCCTGAGCCCGCGGTTGTTCCTCCGTGTTAGGACTGTGTTCCGTTCGTCTTCACACGTCAAAGCATGAGATTTAAGCGTTCCTGAATGCGAATCGGACGTTTCAGTGAGGAGATTGCGTTTGTGGCCTAATAAAGCGATAATCCCCGATTCTATTGCGATTCCTGAGCCCGCGGTTGTTCCTGCGTGTTAGGCCTGTGTTCCGTTCGTCTTTTCACGTCAAATCAGGCGATTTAAGCGTTCCTGACTGAGAATCGGACGTTCCAGTGAGAAGATAGCGTTTGGGGCCGAATAAAGCGATAAACTCCGATTCTATTGCGATTCCTGAGCCCGCGGTTGTTCCTGCGTGTTAGGACTGTGTTCCGTTCGTCTTTACACGTCAAAACATGAGATTCAAGCGGTCCTGAATGAGAATCAGCCGTTTCAGTGAGGAGATTGCGTTTGTGGCCTAATAAAGCGATAATTTCCGATTCTATTGCGATTCTTGAGCCCGCGGTTGTTCCTGCGTGTTAGGACTGTGTTCCATTCGTCTTTTCACGTCAAGACACGCGATTTAAGCGTTCGTGAATGAGAATCGGACGTTTCAGTGAGAAGATAGCGTTTGGGGCCGAATAAAGCAATAAACTCCGATTCTATTGCGATTCCTGAGCCCGCGGTTGTTCCTGCGTGTTAGGACTGTGTTCCGTTCGTCTTTACAGTCAAAACACGAGATTTAAGCGTTCCTGAATGAGAATCGGACGTTTCAGTGAGGAGATTGCGTTTGTGACCTAATAAAGCGATAATCTCCGATTCTATTGCGATTCCTGAGCCCGCGGTTGTTCCTGCGTGTTAGGACTGTATTCCCTTCGTCTTTTCACCTGATGACACGCGATTTAAGCGTTCGTGAATGAGAACCGGACGTTTCAGTGAGAAGATAGCGTTTGTGGCCGAATAAAGCGATAATCTCCGATTCTATTGCGATTCCTGAGCCCGCGGTTGTTACTGCGTGTTAGAACTGTGTTCGATTCGTCTTTTCACGTCAAGACACGCGATTTAAGCGTTCGTGAATGAGAACCGGACGTTTCAGTGAGAAGATTGCGTTTGTGACCTAATAAAGCGATAATCTCCGATTCTATTGCGATTCCTGAGCCCGCGGTTGTTAATGCGTGTTAGGACTGTGTTCCATTCGTCTTTTCACCTGATGACACGCGATTTAAGCGTTCGTGAATGAGAACCGGACGTTTCAGTGAGAAGATTGCGTTTGTGACCTAATAAAGCGATAATCTCCGATTCTATTGCGATTCCTGAGCCCGCGGTTGTTAATGCGTGTTAGGACTGTGTTCCATTCGTCTTTTCACGTCAAGACACGCGATTTAAGCGTTCGTGAATGAGAATCGGACGTTTCAGTGAGAAGATAGCGTTTGGGGCCGAATAAAGCAATAAACTCCGATTCTATTGCGATTCCTGAGCCTGCGGTTGTTCCTGCGTGTTAGGACTGTGTTCCGTTCGTCTTTACAGTCAAAACACGAGATTTAAGCGTTCCTGAATGAGAATCGGACGTTTCAGTGAGCAGATTGCGTTTGTGACCTAATAAAGCGATAATCTCCGATTCTATTGCGATTCCTGAGCCCGCGGTTGTTCCTGCGTGTTAGGACTGTATTCCCTTCGTCTTTTCACCTGATGACACGCGATTTAAGCGTTCGTGAATGAGAACCGGACGTTTCAGTGAGAATATAGCGTTCAGGGCCGAATAAAGCGATAAACTCCGATTCTATTGCGATTCCTGAGCCCGCGGTTGTTCCTGCGTGTTAGGACTGTGTTCCGTTCGTTTTTTCACGTCAAAACACGCCATTTAAGCGATCGTGAATGAGAATCGGACGTTTCCGTGAGAAGATAGCGTTTGAGGCCGAATAAAGCGATAA
Organism: Trypoxylon attenuatum; assembly: GCA_963989405.1. Taxonomy (NCBI): domain Eukaryota; kingdom Metazoa; phylum Arthropoda; class Insecta; order Hymenoptera; family Crabronidae; genus Trypoxylon; species Trypoxylon attenuatum. The sequence goes on along the minus strand of CAXDIT010000108.1, from coordinate 4,322 downwards.
ACTCAGATTCTATTGCGATTCCTGAGGCCGCGGTTGTTCCTGCGTGTTAGGGCTGTGTTCCATTCGTCTTTTCACGTTAAGACACGCGATTTAAGCGTTCGTGAATGAGAATCGGACGTTTCAGTGAGAAGATAGCGTTTGGGGCCGAATAAAGCAATAAACTCCGATTCTATTGCGATTCCTGAGCCCGCGGTTGTTCCTGCGTGTTAGGACTGTGTTCCGTTCGTCTTCACACGTCAAAGCATGAGATTTAAGCGTTCCTGAATGCGAATCGGACGTTTCAGTGAGGAGATTGCGTTTGTGGCCTAATAAAGCGATAATCCCCGATTCTATTGCGATTCCTGAGCCCGCGGTTGTTCCTGCGTGTTAGGCCTGTGTTCCGTTCGTCTTTTCACGTCAAATCAGGCGATTTAAGCGTTCCTGACTGAGAATCGGACGTTCCAGTGAGAAGATAGCGTTTGGGGCCGAATAAAGCGATAAACTCCGATTCTATTGCGATTCCTGAGCCCGCGGTTGTTCCTGCGTGTTAGGACTGTGTTCCGTTCGTCTTTTCACGTCAAAACATGAGATTTAAGCGTTCCTGAATGCGAATCAGACGTTTCAGTGAGGAGATTGCGTTTGTGGACTAATAAAGCGATATTCTCCGATTCTATTGCGATTCCTGAGCCCGCGGTTGTTAATGCGTGTTAGGACTGTGTTCCATTCGTCTTTTCACGTCAAGACACGCGATTTAAGCGTTCGTGAATGAGAATCGGACGTTTCAGTGAGAAGATAGCGTTTGGGGCCGAATAAAGCAATAAACTCCGATTCTATTGCGATTCCTGAGCCCGCGGTTGTTCCTGCGTGTTAGGACTGTGTTCCGTTCGTCTTTACAGTCAAAACACGAGATTTAAGCGTTCCTGAATGAGAATCGGACGTTTCAGTGAGGAGATTGCGTTTGTGACCTAATAAAGCGATAATCTCCGATTCTATTGCGATTCCTGAGCCCGCGGTTGTTCCTCCGTGTTAGGACTGTATTCCCTTCGTCTTTTCACCTGATTACACGCGACTTAAGCGTTCGTGAATGAGAACCGGACGTTTCAGTGAGAAGATAGCGTTCAGGGCCGAATAAAGCGATAAACTCCGATTCTATTGCGATTCCTGAGCCCGCGGTTGTTCCTGCGTGTTAGGACTGTGTTCCGTTCGTCTTTTCACGTCAAGACACGCGATTTAAGCGATCGTGAATGAGAATCGGACGTTTCAGTGAGAAGATAGCGTTTGTGGCCGAATGAAGCGATAATCTCCGATTCTATTGCGATTCCTGAGCCCGCGGTTGTTCCTGCGTGTTAGGACTGTGTTCGATTCGTCTTTTCACGTCAAGACACGCGATTTAAGCGTTCGTGAATGAGAATCGGACGTTTCCGTGAGAAGATAGCGTTTGAGGCCGAATAAAGCGATAAACTCCGATTCTATTGCGATTCCTGAGGCCGCGGTTGTTCCTGCGTGTTAGGGCTGTGTTCCATTCGTCTTTTCACGTTAAGACACGCGATTTAAGCGTTCGTGAATGAGAATCGGACGTTTCAGTGAGAAGATAGCGTTTGGGGCCGAATAAAGCAATAAACTCCGATTCTATTGCGATTCCTGAGCCCGCGGTTGTTCCTGCGTGTTAGGACTGTGTTCCGTTCGTCTTCACACGTCAAAGCATGAGATTTAAGCGTTCCTGAATGCGAATCGGACGTTTCAGTGAGGAGATTGCGTTTGTGGCCTAATAAAGCGATAATCCCCGATTCTATTGCGATTCCTGAGCCCGCGGTTGTTCCTGCGTGTTAGGCCTGTGTTCCGTTCGTCTTTTCACGTCAAATCAGGCGATTTAAGCGTTCCTGACTGAGAATCGGACGTTCCAGTGAGAAGATAGCGTTTGGGGCCGAATAAAGCGATAAACTCCGATTCTATTGCGATTCCTGAGCCCGCGGTTGTTCCTGCGTGTTAGGACTGTGTTCCGTTCGTCTTTACACGTCAAAACATGAGATTCAAGCGGTCCTGAATGAGAATCAGACGTTTCAGTGAGGAGATTGCGTTTGTGGCCTAATAAAGCGATAATTTCCGATTCTATTGCGATTCCTGAGCCCGCGGTTGTTCCTGCGTGTTAGGACTGTGTTCCATTCGTCTTTTCACGTCAAGACACGCGATTTAAGCGTTCGTGAATGAGAATCGGACGTTTCAGTGAGAAGATAGCGTTTGGGGCCGAATAAAGCAATAAACTCCGATTCTATTGCGATTCCTGAGCCCGCGGTTGTTCCTGCGTGTTAGGACTGTGTTCCGTTCGTCTTTACAGTCAAAACACGAGATTTAAGCGTTCCTGAATGAGAATCGGACGTTTCAGTGAGGAGATTGCGTTTGTGACCTAATAAAGCGATAATCTCCGATTCTATTGCGATTCCTGAGCCCGCGGTTGTTCCTGCGTGTTAGGACTGTATTCCCTTCGTCTTTTCACCTGATGACACGCGATTTAAGCGTTCGTGAATGAGAACCGGACGTTTCAGTGAGAAGATAGCGTTTGTGGCCGAATAAAGCGATAATCTCCGATTCTATTGCGATTCCTGAGCCCGCGGTTGTTACTGCGTGTTAGAACTGTGTTCGATTCGTCTTTTCACGTCAAGACACGCGATTTAAGCGTTCGTGAATGAGAACCGGACGTTTCAGTGAGAAGATTGCGTTTGTGACCTAATAAAGCGATAATCTCCGATTCTATTGCGATTCCTGAGGCCGCGGTTGTTAATGCGTGTTAGGACTGTGTTCCATTCGTCTTTTCACGTCAAAACACGCGATTTAAGCGATCGTGAATGAGAATCGGACGTTTCAGTGAGAAGATAGCGTTTGAGGCCGAATAAAGCGATAAACTCAGATTCTATTGCGATTCCTGAGGCCGCGGTTGTTCCTGCGTGTTAGGGCTGTGTTCCATTCGTCTTTTCACGTTAAGACACGCGATTTAAGCGTTCGTGAATGAGAATCGGACGGTTCAGTGAGAAGATAGCGTTTGGGGCCGAATAAAGCAATAAACTCCGATTCTATTGCGATTCCTGAGCCCGCGGTTGTTCCTGCGTGTTAGGACTGTGTTCCGTTCGTCTTCACACGTCAAAGCATGAGATTTAAGCGTTCCTGAATGCGAATCGGACGTTTCAGTGAGGAGATTGCGTTTGTGGCCTAATAAAGCGATAATCCCCGATTCTATTGCGATTCCTGAGCCCGCGGTTGTTCCTGCGTGTTAGGCCTGTATTCCGTTCGTCTTTTCACGTCAAATCAGGCGATTTAAGCGTTCCTGACTGAGAATCGGACGTTCCAGTGAGAAGATAGCGTTTGGGGCCGAATAAAGCGATAAACTCCGATTCTATTGCGATTCCTGAGCCCGCGGTTGTTCCTGCGTGTTAGGACTGTGTTCCGTTCGTCTTCACACGTCAAAGCATGAGATTTAAGCGTTCCTGAATGCGAATCGGACGTTTCAGTGAGGAGATTGCGTTTGTGGCCTAATAAAGCGATAATCCCCGATTCTATTGTGGATTCCTGAGCCCGCGGTTGTTCCTGCGTGTTAGGCCTGTGTTCCGTTCGTCTTTTCACGTCAAATCAGGCGATTTAAGCGTTCCTGACTGAGAATCGGACGTTCCAGTGAGAAGATAGCGTTTGGGGACGAATAAAGCGATAAACTCCGATTCTATTGCGATTCCTGAGCCCGCGGTTGTTCCTGCGTGTTAGGACTGTGTTCCGTTCGTCTTTACACGTCAAAACATGAGATTCAAGCGTTCCTGAATGCGAATCGGACGTTTCAGTGAGGAGATTGCGTTTGTGGCCTAATAAAGCGATAATCCCCGATTCTATTGCGATTCCTGAGCCCGCGGTTGTTCCTGCGTGTTAGGCCTGTGTTCCGTTCGTCTTTTCACGTCAAATCAGGCGATTTAAGCGTTCCTGACTGAGAATCGGACGTTCCAGTGAGAAGATAGCGTTTGGGGCCGAATAAAGCGATAAACTCCGATTCTATTGCGATTCCTGAGCCCGCGGTTGTTCCTGCGTGTTAGGACTGTGTTCCGTTCGTCTTCACACGTCAAAGCATGAGATTTAAGCGTTCGTGAATGAGAACCGGACGTTTCAGTGAGAAGATTGCGTTTGTGACCTAATAAAGCGATAATCTCCGATTCTATTGCGATTCCTGAGCCCGCGGTTGTTAATGCGTGTTAGGACTGTGTTCCATTCGTCTTTTCACGTCAAGACACGCGATTTAAGCGTTCGTGAATGAGAATCGGACGTTTCAGTGAGAAGATAGCGTTTGGGGCCGAATAAAGCAATAAACT